>JAUCMS010000045.1:7117984-7149014 GCA_032357445.1 Enteromius radiatus
TCCGCCCACTTTAGGCTTCAAAAACGCTCTTCAGAAACCTACGAGTGACGTCACGGACACTACGTCCATTTTTTTTTACAGTCTATGCAATGCACATGTTTTTAATTACAGTATTCCACGAGGTTAATCTGTGACAGTCCTTTAAAGGTTCAAAGTACACATTTCCTGTGGGAAAGTATGTAGAATGATTGTCAGAAGGATTGTGTGTATATTGAGAAAATAACTCAACTTTCTTATTCTTGTGTCTCAATTGAACCACAACGTAAACCTCAATGTTTTTAAAATCCTTTGTCAAAATCATGTAAATGCAAACTAATCCGACTATACAATACAGCCTTTCTTATGCCTCCCTGACTAATAATAACCTCAGTTTTACAAAACAATTAACTCTGGCGGTGAACAGACTAACATAAACTATGTTTATTTTTACTTCCAATATAGCACACAAGCAAATATCCGCAAGACATTTGCACAAACTAACACAATATTCCCTCTGAACAGCTTGTGTGTTTGTGTCGGTTAATTTTCCATAACCATGTTTCTCAATGATGTAACTGAGGGGAGACCAAGCCAAGAGCAGCTCCAGACTGTGAGCAAATAAGCTCAACAAGGCTTAGCTTGTTCGATGGAAAGTGCCAGTGCTGGAATGGATTAGAGCAAACGGCTCTTGGTGCTGCCAGCGCTGCTGATTTCCTTTTGTGTGGAGAAAACCTCACTCATAACCTGTTAAACTACATGCACGGCAAAATCCTCAACGCTGTACCACACTGGTGGCTCTCAGTGTGTGTGTGCCTGGCGCTTTCCTGCCTGACACGAATGTCAATGCTCTGTCCTCTTTAGGAAGAGCACAAATTGTAAGACCACATGACCTCTTATAATATTTATTTATTTATTTTTTAAGGGTGTAGGCTAATAGGATGCACTGAATTGATCAAAAGTGAGTTTTATGGTGTTAAAAAAGTTTGTTTTTTCAAAAAAAAAAAAGCTATTCTTTTAAATGTTGCCTTCAAACCCTTAAAAACTTTTGTCACAGTTCCATTAAAATATTAAGCAGTTAAACGGTTTTCAACATCAATAATAATAAAAAAATGTTTCTAAAGCAGCAAATTAGCATATTCGAATATTTCTAAAGGATCATGTGACACTAAAGACAGGAGTAATGCCATCACAGTAATAAATATATTTTATAACACATTAAAATTGTGTTAAGTGGCAATAATATTTCACAGTATTACTTGTTTTTACAGATTTTTTTTTTCTTTCAAAAACATTAGCAACCCCAAACGTTTGAACTGTATTTCTGTTTGTATATCTGTAATAAGTGAATTTTGTAACGTTTAGAGTCTTGTATGTGAACTTTTCAGATCAAAGATGACGCTTCTCACCAGCTTGCATGTATTTCTCTAGCTGTTCTCTCCTCTGATCAACTTCAGCCGGCGTGAGGGTGAAGATCTTCTTTGGTGGAAAAGCCGGCACCACATTATTTCCATATTCTTTTTTTATCTGAAAGAACACAAGGAGAGAAGTTCATTTTAAATTGATGAGGTCAAACTCTGAAAACAGTATTTTTGGTTATTCTGAGAGGACTAAATTAAACTGACCACTGCCTGCCCTTGGCCGCTGTGCACGGCTCTGTCGTACATGCTGACTGCGGGTCTCTCAGGCACCAAGCTAATAAATCTGTTTACACTTCACAGCATCTACTAAAATTTTGCCTGCTGTTGCTCCATCTGTGTTATTGGGACTCTATTCAACAGCGCAATAGGATTAATCTACGGAAATATATTCAGCAGAGTTGATAAAAACTAAAATGGAAACTACTAAAAGAATTTTCAATACTTGAAATAAATTTTCTATTTTTTTTATTCTTACTTTTCTGAACTACTTTTTTAATGGTTAAATTAAATGTTATTAATCAAAAAGCACGTCTAAATTAATTTATATCATGAAACTTAATTTAGCTGCGATTTATTAAAAGTTTAACAATAATTAAATGTTTAGCTTCCTATTAAATGTTTTATTTTTTTTCCAACCTTACGTTTCTGTGTTACCATGATTTCATTTTTTCTTACAATTTTTTCCCCCCTCAGAAATTCTGTGTTGTGCATTTACATTTTTTAAGGCTTAAAACATCTAAAACTTCTTTTAATGAATGAAGATTTAATTTTATTTTTGGAAAATAAAAGGGTATTTAATATTACTATTAAAACACTGAATAAATACTTTTCAGTTTAATAAATCTTTTATTTTTTAAATTAATTAATCAATTATTATTATTATTTTTTTTTTTTACAGAGAGAGCAGAAATGCCAAGACAGAAATTATATGCTGTCATGTAAATGAGATAAATAACAAAAGGCTATTTAGTTTGTTTAATAAAACAACAAGGTATAGATCTGGTCTATTAAAAAGGTAACTTTAAATGACTTCTGTTTTGATCTGGCAGAGAAAATAAAAGTAAATTGCATCCAAGTAGAATATTACAAATCATAAATATTTTACAAAAGGAGAGTTAATAAAGTTTTGATCATTGTAAGGGTTAACCTCAAGCCTCACACGGATTGCATCATATGACCACGTATGATCTGACTAGGCCCTCAACGCCCTGTTACCTAGCAACAGTGGCGGTGAAACAACACAACATGCTGTTAATGGTGAGATCACTGAAGCTCTCTCTCATTCATGAGGAAACTTAGTGTCTGTGAAATTGGTAGGTGTTTGAACGGTAACAGGCAGATTCTTTTATGAGAACGATGCGTCACTTTCAGTGAGAGACCACTCAAAATATTTCCCACCATTGTGACCTATTCAGCATCGGTGACTATGATCACAGCTACACTTTTCACAGGCAAAACTAAAGATTTTAATCCTGTCCAAATGTGTTTTTCCCCCTTCACACAACCTCAGCACTATCTGGAGTAAATAACGTTTTTAGGTTAACTGAAATCACATCCAAAGTGATTGATTGGGGGCATGTTTTCATAATACGGCTCAAATGTTTACATAAAGAAATAAGGCAGAGCTATTATTCTCGCTGTATTGTTGTTGCCGGATGCTGGAGACGCTGTGTGTTGTTGTGAAAGTGAAACTACTTTCTTTGTGCTTCCAAAAGAGGACCTAACTAGAAACCAGTGGTCAAGCTGTATTCACAACACTGTTCCAGAAAAATGTTCAACACAAATATTAGAGTATGTTCAGTGACTTTACAGACAGACTTCTAAAACCTGGAGAGTAGCCCGTGCTGGCTGTGCAGAGAATATAAAGTGGAGCAATTTTTTCAGGAGAAACAAAAGTGTACAGTGTGTGGAAAATAATGTGTTTTTTGCACCTTAAACCACATAAACACATTGCATTACACCAAATAATGTTCTTTTTAGCAACATCATATGACCCATTTAAAAGAGAGCAGTTGTTTTATTTTAGTTACTTCTTACTGTAGAAATCACAAGTCTAATGGAATATGAGCTGTGGCCATTCTTTTGATATTTAAACCTAAACTTCCCTAATTTAGTCACAAATAGTGCAATAATATATTTAGACTGAATAAGATCAAATATTACTATAATTTTCACATGTTTCACTTCCTCAGTTTCAGTGAATCACTGAATTTCCAGATCATATTTCACATGTCAGCATCCACAGCACTAACTGACTATTAAGTGGCTGATTTTATAGCCAGTGATTTGTAACTAATGTTTAAATATTGTTTTGCAATTAACAGCTTTTTCAAGCGTCAACCCTGAAAGCATTTTTAAAATAGGAGTATCGTGAAAATTATGACGAAAATGTGTGTTCACCTGTTCATGGAGGCCCAAAAGTTGGCTGTAACGCACTCGACAATGCAAGACACCATTCACATGGATATTGTAAGCCTGCAAAGGGAAAAACAGTTATACATTATAAAACTAAACTCTGAATAGTTTGGAGTAATTATTAGTAGTAGTTTTTTTATACATCCTGTGTTAACCAAGGATGCATTTATTTTATTAAATATACAGTAAAAAGACAATACTGTAAAACATTATTACAATTTTAAAAAGCTGTTTTCTATTTTAATAGCAGGCATCATGCCAATCTTCAATCAATGTCACCTGATCCTTCAGAAAAAAATTACTTACACACACACACACACACACACACACACGTGTATAAATATTTTATAATATGTAAATGTATATAAAATAGTATTTTTTGGAAACCATGGTAAATTTGTTCCAAGATTCTTTAATGAAAATGTATATATTTTATTTTTTAATTCAAAATGTCTTGTCATTTGCGTAACTGTGTTAGTTGTGTCTTATTTGAGCCATACCACAAAAAAGACAAGATGTTTCTTAAGTGGTTACTCCTTACTGAGTTAAGGCCATTCAGTTCACCATTTTCTCTTTCTCCCCAGAAACTGTCCAGCTGTTGCTGATATTGCATCCATTCCAACAAATACAACCAGGAAGGCACAATAATTATATTCTGATATGCATGGATTTTAAAAGAAAGTTAGCTCACTGTTGGGGACACATTTTTTTGCACTATTGTCTCACTTCCTGTTGTTTTTATTACTCATCATTTTGCACATCTTTAGGTGTTGAGAAATTGAGATGCTGGACTACTACCTGCATTACAGAAAACATGCTATCCTTAAACAAATCCAAACGTCTCTAAGGGCCTCTGATTTCAGAATGGAGAAACCAAACTCTTTCAGCAAAAACATTTCTTAAGGCATTCTTGTGGGTCATGTGGCTAATTCACATGAAATACTGAGCAGTCCTGACCCAAAATGTTTTTGTTTCAGAATTCACATGCATTCAATGCTCAATGAAAGACTTCTGCAAATATGTACAGCACGCCATGACCCAATTATTGACAGCACGTCATGTAACTGCCTCTACACCGCTCATACATATGAGTTATCAAAGCTAGAACAAGTCTACTGACAGAGGTAGGATGAAGCTGCCATGCCTTTACTTGTTGTGAAATAAAAAAAAAAAAAAAGGAAGAATGAGTATGCCAGTCTTCAGGAAATACAGTATTTATTTTTTTTTTTTTGCCTGGTAGACAGGAGGTCTACCACTTAAAAATCGCAGCCCACTCATTTTGTGGCTCTTTGGCAATGTATGCATATTTGCATAGACGCAACTAACTGTCGAATACAGAACAAGGCACATTTAGAATAAGATAAATACATAGTAAGCCAACATTGCGCTTTAATGTCCAAAAAACCAACTATAACTGAGAGTGAATTCAGAGAGGATCAAAGCACAGTTTTATGTCTCTTCTGCTAACCAAGGTGGCATTTATTTGATTCCAAATACAGCATAAAATTGTGAAATATTATTATAATTTAAAATAACTGTTTTCTATTTAAATGGATTGTAAATGCAATTTATTTCTGTGATGCAAAGCTGAATTGTTAGCATCATTACTCCAGTCTTCAGTGCTGCTTTGTGGACACTGTGATGCATTTTATTTTTCTGGATTGCTTAATGAATAGAAATTTTAAAAGAACAGCACTTGTTTGAATATATTTAGCATATTTTTTGTAACATTACAAATGCCTTTACTGGCACTAACTGATCAATTTAATGCAAAAAACACTTAACTTTTTCTCTAACCCCACAATTTTAAATGTCAGTGTATTGTGGTTTCCACAAAATATGATATAAAATGCAATATATGATCGGCATATTAGTATGATTTCTGAAGGATCATGTGACACTGAAGACTGAAGTAATGAAAAAAAAAAATTCAGCTTTGCATTATAAAAATAAATTGCATTGTAAAATATCGGCCCATTCATATAGAACAGAGAGATTTTTAATACTATTTCACAATTTTTACTGTACGTTTTGATCAAGTAAATGTCTCACGGAACAAAAGAGACATTCAAAAGCAAAACCAAAACAATCTTACCAATCCTCCTCTTGACCAGTAACTGGGTGAACCGGTCTATGCAAAATCTGTTTAAATTATGCAAAACAATAGCAAAAGTGAAACTAAAATATAAAAGCAGTAAAAAGTCAGAGTGAGTCATACATCTGACCAATTTCTCTCAGTGGCCTTGAAGGACTTATCTATTGAGAACGTCACTGATGATCTGTGGTAAAGAATCTCTCTCTGAATACAGTCACAGATGGACATAAACAATGTTTGCAGTCAATCTGTTATGAATGATTCACAGTATCGTCAGGTCAGTGCATTAAAACCTGTGGGGGTCTCCTGGGGGTGTTTTAGGAGCGCTGAGAGCATCCACGTGCACAGTGGAGCTCATAAATAATCTCAGCCCTTATTTAAATCATTTGGTGGCTAAGGAGAGTCAACACCACTGGCTGCACATCTGCACTACATCTGCAGACACCTACGACAAAGGATTCAGGCAAAATATGCGTTGTAATCAATCCACTGCAATAAAGATGTAAACCTCAGGAGCCAAACTGAAGCTGTCGGTTATTGATAGGCTCTGCTCGCTGTTTCGTAGGCAAATGAAGTGTCATGTCTTCGTGGTGAGCCTGCTATGTTTCCAGTTAGGCTAGATAACTGTTATGCTGAAAGAAATTGCAATCTTGCACTGCATATGGCCTGCCGGAGAGATGCCGGAAGAACTGAGACACTGTGAATCCAATTCACACAACAACTCTAGAAGATGCTAGCTGGAGTGTTATTGAAGATCCATTAGCAAAGCTTCCTGATCTTAATTCCTAATTTAATCATTTTTGTTGCCTTTTAATACATTGTAAAGGGATGCATAAAAAATCTTGCCATTTTAAGACTGAAATTAAATCTGAAATTCAAATTACGTACATATTTTCATAGAAATGTCAGCCACACTCTTACCCTGCTAAAAAAAACCCCCACCAACAACAACAACAGAAGCCCAATAAAAACCATCAAAGAAACCAATAGGAACCAATAGAATCCATCACATACAATACAATACAATTTCCATTATAACCATTAAAACCATTACATTTTCATGTTTTGGGCAAGGCCCTATTTTTTTCAGCAGGAATAGATGTATAAATATTCATATTTATTACATGTTCATATTTATTAGTTGGATTTTAGTTTTTGAATCCGTTCACTACAAAGATTCATTCAACTTTACTGAATCGTTGTCCTGCAGTAAAGAATCGAGCGTAATGAATCATTGAATCACTCACTCAACCAATTCGCTTATAAAAAACGAGATTATAAAAGTATTTTTATCCTTTATTAAAAACTGCATTTCTACAAATCTAGTAAGAGTAAGTATTAAAAGCGTTTCCCCTCATATGGAAACGCAGCACATCTATACCTCCATTTTGTTAACTGTGAAGGGTTTTAAAAGAAGACCAATAGCCTAAACGCTAGGAAATTACGTTTATAGTCATTTGAATATATTCATAATTCTTCTGCTTCTTGTTGTGAACACTGACTCATATGAGGATCTGGATTAACGTCCAGGTTTCCTCAAATTCCGTCAGGCAGCGAAAGATTCGTTCACTTCAAAGATTCGTTCACAACAACGATTCAAAACAGCACTGTTCTACAGCGTCTCCAAACGTATCGCTTATTTGACCTCCACTAGACTTACCACATAAGTCGAGCCATTTTCATCGGAGCGGACCTCCGTCTCGGGGATGGAGAAATGCATTTTCTACTTTAAGATCAGAAGTCTTTGACCGAGTTGCAAATGCTGTTAAAAGCGAGAGTATTCACGGAAAGCCCTCGGTGTCTGTCTGCTGTCATGCAGGGACCAAGCGGAATGACGGCGAGCCACACTCACACCGATTCCCTGTGTAGTCCTATCCAGAGCTGAATTACGCCAGAAAAGTTATTTTCTTGCGAGGTGGATTATTTAAAACAAAAAAACTTTCTTAATGTTCAGGGCTGAACTTTTCCAATAAACATCTGAGCAGCAGCCATGTTGCAACTGGAGGTAATTCCACGTTCATTGTCGGCAATGTATCGCCAAATCTGTCCTCTCGCTTCCTCGTGCACTGTAAAACAATGTCGCTTCTGTAAAACACACAAGTGTCGTCGCAAGGCCCACGCTCCAATTAACTTTCAGATTACTCCACGTAAAGGTGCTCCGCGGTTGTCTATAGCCCCCGTTTCCACGTACATTGGTACATACGAACAAATGAAGAAACTGTCGCAGCATGCATGCCGAAATACCGATATTGTTGTGCAACTTGTTAAGGCGTTAAGAAGAACACGCATCAGTCTGCATTGAAGCGAAACCGTCCAGCGTTAAAGATGAAGCCGCTTTGCTGTAATGCATTCAATATGTATCTGCGCTCTCCCGAAGCATTGCAACAGTCTGGACCAAACCATTGTTCTAGAACGGGGGGGAGGGGTATTGCGTAAAAATGTTCTTTCTACATCCTTTGACATGAACAAGTCGCAAGCGCAGTTTGTAGTAAACAATCTCTCCATGACAACATAAACTTACATAAGTAAGTGTTTAAACTTAAGTATAACATTTAAAAATGGCTGAGCAAAACATGTGATAAAGCTGCATATTTAAATATTGGCTTAATCATTTCTCAAAAACAGCAGGTTAAACCATCTTTGTGATTTGAGTTTTTTAAAGCCCCTTTTTTTTCGCTCAGAAAAAAAACGAAAGGAGGAGCTTTAACTTTTAGCAAAAGTTTACTTAAGCAGGTCAAACCTCAAAAACAAATTTATATATATTTTTTGATGACTGCTATGTCTAGTATAATCATTTTTTTGCAACCTCTTAGCAATAAACACTTTATTCCCATATCTAAAATACATTTATTTGTTTGTTTATTTATTACTGTAACTTGGACATAATTGTATTAATTTATTTAAATTCAGTTATTTAATTTACTTTTAAACATTCATTTTTGAGTGTCACCTCTGAACTGGAACAGTCCAAAATCCACATTTAAGGGGGGATATAAATACATCTTTGAAGCCCCACTACTTGTTGTTATGCGAGGTTAATTTTATGTTTGATAATTAATGTTATGTTTGATATGTTAATTATACATTAATTAAGTGAACTAATTAAACAACTGTATGCATGCTTATAATGGTTAACAAACGTCATCCGTAGTCATTGAATGTTCCTTATTTTAAATTTCCATAATGAATATAAATGGCGATAATGATCAGTTCAGTAACTTGAATTTCCTAAATTTGAATTTCCTGTTTTTGTCAGTGTTTCTCTTTTATCGAAATTTCACAGTGAGAAATGCAAAATATTTGCGCCGCCTTGTTGTCACGAATGGGGTTGGGGTCGCGGCAATTGAACGTCACATGATCTTCGAGTCACATGACTTTGTTTTGGCGAAAATGACAGCTAGCGTTAAAGCATACACTATTTATTTATGTACTGTTTTAATTGTTTTATTCAGTGTTTATGTCGACAGCCAGGATATTGACGCACAGGTGAGACAGTTCGCAAAATGACTAACTTACACTAGATTGCATGCTACAGTAGATAATTTACATATTTGCCATTTATAATCACGGTCGTAACGTTAAGTAAAACATGCTGTTTAAGAATTCACCTTTGTTTTTGTTAGTTATGTCAAATGTGTGAAGGGACTGTACGACAAGACAGTCCTGTCTGGGACTTCTGCCTGACAAAAGGCAATATTAGGGGACGCTGCTGTTTTGGAAATAATACCAGCAATGTAGACATCATTATAGGGTAGGTAAACTTTGTAGTATTGCAAAGTTTTTAATTATTATGACATTTATTTTCCATGTATATATCTAACTGTACTGTACTGTTTTAGGTTGGACTTGGCGAACTGCTCTATTAGTCATGTAGGGCACTTGTATAATTCATCCACAGCATTCATAATGTATGTACCAGAGCAGGTTTTATTATGGTAATCTGTCTTTTTTTAATAAATAAATGTAATGTCTAACTGTTGCCATTCTATGTTTTCACAGAGACCTCTCCAACAACCCAATCGCCAATCTGAGCGATTTCATATTTCAGGGTTTCAGCCATCTTACCCAACTGTAAGTTATGCATAAGCACTTTATATCATGTTTATAATATTTAAGTCAGCGGTTTTCAGCAAAGATCTGGAGATCAGGGGGCCCATTGAAAGGTTTAGAGAAAATGATCAGAATTAGTAAAAGTAGCCTATGGGTATAAAAAATATTTTGTATATATGATTTTGGATATGTATTGGATATATATTTCACAGAATAGTTTGAGTATTGTGATGAAGATATTCATCCATGGGTCAATTGCACTTAAAATATCAAAAAGATTGCAAATAGCTGATTTAAACTTAAACACATTGAGTTAACTTGACAAATCTTTACTTAGTTTACTACCCTCAAAACTGGAGTGTCCAGGGAGCAATGCATCATGGGAGAAGGTTGAAGTGAAAAACAATGTTAAAACCTGCGAAGGACAGAAAAATATTTGCAATCAGACTGTGCAGATGCGTAAGTATTTCATAAACTGGGATCTTAGTCTTCTAAATGAAAAATAAATGCATTTTTTGATTATGGTTTGTCTCTTCAGCCTGGGATTGCCCTGAAAACTCATTCTGCACCCCTTATGGACCAGGTTTCTTTGAGTGTAGCTGTCTGCATACTTTCCATGGATACAAGTGCATGAGACAGGTGAGAAATTCATCAAATCATCACAAAAAGATTGCCCATTACTCCTTTATCGCACACATTCATTATTCTTTAATAATTGCAGGGCGGGTTTCCTACAGTTAAGGTGCTTGGGATACTAACCGGATCTACAGTTGTGCTTTCAGCTTTACTCTGGTTCACACAAAGACGAAAGGTCAAGAACACTTGAGTTTTAAAGAAAACTGACTATTGGGCTGACAGTGGAGCCACTAAATGCCTCAAGCTTACTGAAAATGGTGCAGGAGACACCGAAGAGTTTCATACACTGGACGGTATGAACCATCTGCAAAACATTTCAGTTTCTGGTTTTTTAAACTTGCCAAAAGCAAGTTGGCATGACATCAATTTTTCTTTTAAATTAACAAGTTTGCACAGAGTTTGTTAAATGTTTTATTTCCTTTTAACCTCAAGGTCTTTAAATCTTTTTATTGATACGTATTTTCAAATCTTTCAAGAATACTGACACATTTTCGCAGCCTTGTCAAGGCTGGTCTGTGAAAGGAAAACGGTCTGTAGTCTGACCTCGCTGATTGTGTTTGGAGGGCAGCCACATTTCTGACTGATTTTTAGACTCTAAACACGTTGAAGTGAAGCACTGATTATTAGGACAAATATTTGTGCTGACAAAAAATGTTTACTCCAAAAAAAGTGTTTCTGATGTAGAACAATAGTGTTTTAAATAATGCAATTGGATGTCTTAGGACTGTTGCATTTGTGAAAACTGCTTGGAGATGTCAAATGCTGTATCAACTGATGATCCTTAAACCTCTGTAACTGTACGCTTTTCTCTTTTTGGCAGCGTAAGAGTATAAAAGGGAATCTGTTGATATGTAGACGGACACACTATAGAATACTGACTTACCTAAACAACATTATGCAGGTTTTTGTCTCTAATGTAGTATTGTGGTAATGAATTCAGCATGTACCTTAAATAAAGATTCGTCACAATATCACAAAGAATCAGCCAACAGCAGTATTTATTTTACTAAACCATGTATTTTTCTGTAGCGTTTCCAAGGTTTTGGTAATACAAACAAAACCTCTTATGCAACACATTCAGCTTTTGCATCATCTTACACACATTTGCACCATGTTCTTTTTCCCACATCTATGAAAGGACTTCGGCAACAGAAACTATCCAAAAAAAAGGATGATAGATGTTTCTTGTGTTTATGTCCATGCACTGACCGCCGTGATGGGCCAAAACTGAAAGCACACAGGCTTTACAGACACTTTCTTGAATTTGGTGGATCTGACACAACAACAAAGCTATCTGGCATCCATGATCTTGTGTACTAATTTGGGAATTTGGAAGAAAATCTCATTAGGTGGGCTTTTTTTTTTTTTTTTAGAAACTGGAATTTGACCAGTTATGCAATTTGAAATTAAATGGATCCTGCTTGTGAGGACATAAACTGTGGCTTTGTTTGAAAAGCTTGTTCCATTTGATAGATATGTTTATTGGCTGCCAGAAGCCCCGTGTGCACAGACTTATGTGCAGATGCAAGAGGGAAGCAGAACCATGTTCGTCTGCTCTTCACTGATCTACGTTCTTGACGCGCAGTACCACAGGCACGGAGGTGCAGGGGATCATGCCCAAGTCAGTGATCACAAGGTCCACAAAGTCAGGTGGTGTCACATCATACACTAGGTTCAGAAGCCCCAGTGATTTAACAGTCTGCCAGTTCTCTAGGTGGGTCTTCCCGTTTCTCGTCACAATCAGGTCGTCTGGGTCATCTGTAAAAAAAACAAAAAAATTAGTTTTCTTTTTTTTCATGTGCATAAGTACCTATTGCTCAGAAAATAAGCCAAGCGTGACAGACGTACCCAATTCGTTGGAAACAAAGGAGTCAGTCTGCACTCGTTCACAGAACTTGTAGGTCTCACAGCAGACCAGCACTGGAACATTGTAGGCCTTTGCTACCAGGGCAATTTGGGAAGTTCCCACACGTGACATCACATATCCATTAGCAAGGAGTGCATGGGCACCGAGAAATACCTTGGATACCTGGAAATAAGAGTGCAGAGTCCAGGTTCTGATTCAGCATTCAGATAGCAATGTTTTTAATGACAACAAAAAGGCAAGTTAACTTCAGTGCAATCACACTACCGTTCAAAATGTTTTTTTTTTTTTGGGGGGGGGGGGGGGGGGATTTAAAAAATTTATTTAGCATTTATTTGGAAAGATTTAATACATTTATTGAGCATTTATGCATTAAATGGACCAAAAGTGGCAGTAAAGACACGTATCATAGATTTCTATTTAGAACTATTTGTCCTAAAACACAACAATTAAGGATCATGTGATGCTGAAAATTATCAACTTTTTAACTATTTTTCAACTATTTGTGTTTTATGGTATGTTTAATAACAAAATATTAAACAAATTGTATAAACCAAACATTTTGAACAGTAGCACATGCTGTATTTTAACACAACAGTTTAAACATTCAAAACCTTGCAGTGCCATATAATCATTTGATGCAATTGCTATCTAATTATGTTCGTAATAAAAGTATACTTGTATAAAGTATAAACCCCTAGGCTTTCATAAACAGGGCTTAGATTAGGCCATAGTTCAATTCGGACATTTAAATCCTTTTTACATACATGCCACAGAAAGAAAATAAAAAACATTACCGGTGCGCATCTTGATACAAAACAAAGGCATTGACATGTTTTAAGATCAGGTTGGAACAGCTCAGTTTAGGCTAGGCTTAAGCCTCATCTGTGAAACCAGGGGCTTATGTTCTAATGTTTAAATTTGGTAGAGACTGTTAAAACAAAGATAACTGATTGGTTTTATTAGCACCATTTCAGTTGCTACTGTGTATTGTGTTAAGAACAAAAGTACCAAACCATAATTAAGCTGTATTTTTAGCTCCTCTGCTAATGTCACACACATTATCAAAACTTTGGCCAGAAATCACCTTACCTCGCAATAAGCTAAAAATAAAAAGTGCTTACAGCGGAATGAATGACTCACTTCAGGCAGAATGTAGGACAAGGCAGATATGAGCACATAAGTACATCGGATGCCTTTCTTCACCAGACGCCTCAGCGCCTCTCTGCCCTCCAGTCTGGGCCGACTGTCCACAACTATGACTCTGAACTTCCTCTGCTTTTCAAAAGCTTCGCACAGAATGTGGTTGACGAGCGAAGAGCTGGAAAAAGACAAGAAAGGCACTTCTGAATGAATCCAGACTATTACAGGCTTACATCCATTAAAAAAAATTGTAAAAAATCTTACCAGCCGTAAACAAGAATGACATCTCCGTTACTTATCTTCTCAATAGCATACTTAGAAATGGCTTCAGAAGCCAAAATGATCTTCTCATTAATGTAACTATCAATGCATTCCTGCAGTTTCCCTTTGGCCTGTTGAGAAAACATTGCTTTTAGAAATTCACAAGGAATACTGTATTAATGTCTCGATATGAATGACAATTTTACCTCTTCTTCTTTGCATTGGCTGGGTATATTTGAGATTTCCTTCTTGATGTATTTGATGGCATTGCCCATACTGGCCGAGAGGGGTCGACACTGGCTGAGAAAACTGCAGGCGTAATGAGAATTTGCAGTGTTTGTTTAACATCTGTTTGCATTTAAAATCGGAGATCAAATAAAATACATCTGCATCTGTGCTCATGCTATATCAATTTTCACAAGGAAAAAGGTTTACCTGATATAGGGCGACAGCTTGTTTACAAGGTCCCTTGACAACTCCTCATTTGGAGGTGTGCTATAGTCTTGAATAACCTAGAAAAAATCATTTAAATGCTAATTACATCTAAAATTAAGAATTGTTGAGCTATTTTATTGGTTTAATTATGTATTACCTGTTTAAAGGCATGGAGTAGGGCCACAGATCGAGCATTGGATCCTGCTATAATGCCCTGAGAGTACTGCAGGCCCAACCGAACAATGGATGGGTGAATAACTGTGGCAGGGATGCTACAAAATAAACCATATTAAATAAGTCAACCAATGAAGGTTATTTAAGCTCAATTACTAAAATCTAAAATACATTGTTTATAATACCTGATTTGCTGGGTGGGAGGGTGTTTCCGGCTGTATTGGTGGAGATGTGAGAACAGGCTGACCTTGTATCCATAATCTGACCTCAAAGGAACCTAAGAGAGCAGAGAAAACAGCAGTATTGGATGCGAGTATTTCGTTTCCTCGAGGTCAAATGCTCTGGAGGTCACATCCTCCCTCCTCAGGTCAAGAGCTGAGGCTGCAACAGAACGCTGTGCATGAAGACGTACACGAACAATGTGCACAAATGAAGAAGGTCTCCACAGTAGACTTTGAAAGCTTTACACTAGTGTTATAGAGCTACACCTAATAGCAAAAAACTAAAATACAATCACTCAAAAAGTTCACCCACATAGGACATCTAGCTCATCACATGAACACAATGATAATCATCACAATGACATCACCTCCAGCAGACATTAAAGCCAAGAAGAGTCAACTTTCACCAAGAATAAAAAAAAAAACACATTACACAGAGAGAGAATTCAACAATACACGGCACACAGAAGTGTGGAGCCAGACCTTGACTCCAGTTACATTTAAACCGCATCCCTGCCCTGACTTCTGTAAGACATGGGAAGGACCTGGGTTAAAAAGAATGCTGCAAAATGGTTCTAAGAAAACACCTGGATGAATCCATCTTCTGTCAATAGGCAACAATCAGACAACAGGCAAACCATGACCATAGATTTGTCTCACCTGCTGCCTCTCAAGCTTTTTGGCCAGCTTCTTCAGTGCAGCAGGGTCATCCACTTGAACATGCTCTGGTAACCTTTTCACTACTAACAGACAAAAAATGAAAAGAAAAAGTAAATAAAAGGCTGGGTAATTTTGCTTACCCAACATTTGTAAATAATATGTGTAAAGTGTGTGTGTGTGTTTATAAATTAAAAATAAACATGTATTTTTAAATATATACATATTTGTTTTTACAGTAACATCGAAGATTGGAGTAATAGCTGCTTAAAAATATCAGCTTTGCTATCAAAGCAACAAATGATATAGTAACAAATATATTAAAAAGAAAAAACTGCAATATTAATGCTACCTTTTTATATATATATATATATATATATATATATATATATATAAATCAAACAGAAGGGTGAGCATTTCAAAAACATTTAATGGTATTCACCTCAAACGTCAGAATGGCTGTGTATTTTTTCTTTTTTTGTATTTGTGTATTAAAGGGATGCACTGACAATAAAACTATTTTTTCACCATTGCATAAACAGCCAAAAAGTGCTTTTTTACTGTTTTGCCTTGCTTTTAATGAAAAAAATAAATGACAAAGCAACAATTTAACTCAAAATTAATGAGCTTATAAAAAATATATATATATTTTTTTAAAAAGCAGAAGAGAACCGTTTTAAAATGTAGAATATATCATATTTACAGGACAGTAAAATTACAATACTAATATTTATGAATGTTAAAGTAAGAGTACTTGCGGGAACCTGCGTTTAGGCCTCTGTGTAAAAGGCCAAAGCTCTCACTCTGGAATAACTTTTTAGATGCAGTGAATTACCTGGCTGAAGCTCACTGGGGGTAGCTTTAGGTTTGCTGGAGACAGATTGCTGCCCCCCTTCTTTCTTTCCCTGTTTTGATGCTCGTTCTGAGTCTTGCCGTGCCCGACGCTCTGCTCGCATCTCCGCTTTGCTCTTGGCTGGCTTCTCTGCAGCCGCAGAAGATTCAGACGCAGACGCATTTACAGCTGTAGGAGACGCTAATGAGATAAAAGGATAAAAAACAGACATTAGACTACACTTGGCAGCTTTGATTAGATTCGAAAGAACTCTGTTCTCTTAGTGTGACATTGCCATCTGAACTTTGGTGCACACCAAACAAGCAAACCTTCAGCTTCCAAAAAAAAACTGGTGATGTGGTTCAACAAACAATTGATAGCTCGTCATAGCTTCAGAGCTTCATTTGTGTGTATGACGGAGGAACTCCAGCTGCTGTTTTGACCCAATTTCACATTTCATAATCTCTTTGTAGACTATCAGCTGGTAAAAATACATGACACGTTGCAAAATATACACATTTAGCCCAGCAAACCAGAACTAAATATATATATTTGAACAAACTACAAGTGTAAACACACCCTAACAAAGTAATTTGTACATTTGCTGTTGTCCATTCTAAGAAATCAATAGACAACCCTAAAACTATTAATATTATTAATAAATAAATTAAAGCCTCAAAAATAAATGCTTACCCAGTTAAGCATATTTAAATGAATTTTGAATCTAAAATGAATTGGTTTTAATCAACCTAAGATGAAGGAAAATTGTTTTTAAAAGGCAGCAAAGCAGGATGAAGTACCTTTATGTGCTGGGCTCTGTGTGGCAGGTTTTGACGGAATCGGTACTGATGCTTTCTCTTTCTCCTTTTCCTTCTCTGGAGGACCCTTGTCATCTTTTTTATTCTTTTTATGATGCTTCTTCTCTTTCCTAAGACGCTGCTTTTCTTCTTTGGTCAATTCCTTACCCTCATTCTAAAGGTAAAAAGAGGGGACTTGCATGATTTTAAATAGTCCAGTGTCTCTGTAATTAAATAATGAATACTGTTAAATGACATAAAAATAAAATAAAGACTTGACCTACCTTCGCCCGTGCAATTTCTTGCAACTTGATATCTTCACCTTCACCTATGACAAAGGTAAAAATATATTTAAAACGCACCCAAATTTAAAACGGCTCTTTATTTGCATAAACACTAGTAATAGAAAATACTAATGTGCTGGGAAAGTCAGTATAAGATTGAATTAGTGATGTCTGTGATGACAGAAATCCTCTTGACACTGACTTTGCAGTGTTAGTTCATCATGCTGCCTCACTCGATCTTTACCAAACTAAAAAAACGTAGCACAGATATCCAGCTCGTCTTGCAAACACATCCAGTTACACATGCAAACAAGAGGGAGCATCGCAACCGTGTCTATGTAGCTTAATTTCAATGCGTTTCAAATGACAAAAACAGCATGATGTAATTTCCACTATGCATATGTCAAGTCAGCTGTGTCATGGCAGAGTGACGACCAGCGGCATAACCAGCGGCAACACGAGCTTTCCGTTTAACAACTATTAAAGACTGCTTGCTTACGTGTTTAATTTAGCAACAGCACACGTTAAAAAAAGTTTCGGTCAGTGTATTTTACCTGTAGCATGGTTGATGCTGTCAACCTGTCTCCCATCCGAGTCCGCCATGTTTCATTTCTTCGTGACTTCGCGCTGGTAAACTGACGTGAAAAGCGGTCGGGATGAATTACGCCGCCCTCTAGCGATTGAAAGGAGTGAGCTGACTTTTCTTTCTTTTTGGTATCATTCATGCAAGTATTATTTGTACAATTAAAATAGTATAAGCGGGAAGTAAACAGTAAAATAACGAGTAACTTACAGTACTTGTTATTATAGTTTTAGATGGAGTTTAACTCAGCAATGTCACACCGTAACGTTACCCAAACACCCAAGATGAAACTTCCGGTCGCCTATTTTATTAAATTGACAGGAAAAGGTCGCTTCCAAAAAGACCTCCAACACGCTTTCGCTGTGTTGAAGGGAAAACAAGCTTTTAAAAACGAAAAGGTTGTTGTCAGAAGTGGGATTCGAACCCACGCCTCCAGGGGAGACTGCGACCTGAACGCAGCGCCTTAGACCGCTCGGCCATCCTGACATACTGCACGCCATTACGTCATCACGTTAAATAGTAATAACACAGTCATAACGTCGTTTTTATAAGTTTAGTCGCTTATAGTAACGTTTTATGCGTTGAAATATTGTTGTTTGTGACTTATGATTATTCTTTGTGTTTAATTACATTCTATTAAATTATTTAAGTTATCAATAACTTGTAAAGATGCGATAAATAACTTGTTAAGCAATAAATTGAAATAAGCGTTCTTATTTATTAAAAAAACTGTCACTGACAACACTATTTCAAAGTATAAAACGCTACAAACGACTAACCTAACAGTGACGATCGCTGGTTTAACGGTTTAACCAACTGCGAAATATGTTTTGCTATGTTCTCTCTTAACGTTGCTACGTGTCCACTTCTGCACATATTACCTGTGACGTTAGCATAGTTGATACTATCAGCATGTCTCCCATCCGAGTCCTTTCATTTCCTAGCAACTTTTCGCTGGTAAACCGAGTTTGAAAAGGATTTGGGAGCCTCTACGCTCATTTGTGTTACATTAGCACACAAACACTTGCTCTAACTAACTGAACGACGCATTTACTACTAATTGAAGACGATGTGCATCTTCATTTGTTTCGAAGCACTCGCGCGCCCTCTGCTGGTCACGTTGAATATAATGCTAAAAAGCAATATATGCTGTGACCGGGGATTAAAACAAACTTTTTCGCTCACCAGCCAATTTGTCTACTAAATGTTTATGTACCGGCCATTCATAACTTTCACTATCCAAAAAAACAAAACAAAACATGGAATTAAACCATTTAAAATAGTAAATCATGTTCTGACATTTTAAACATATTGAATAATGATATTTGAAATTATTTAAAATTAAATGTAAATGTAAAATGAAAGCCGCCAGTAGGTGGCAGTAAGTCACTGTTAAGTGAGTAATTTCGATTGAACATTTCTTAACATTTGAACATTTTGATTGACATTTCTTAATATCTGTGTACACCACTGACCTGTATAATGTTTGACCTGTATGGTGTTTAAGCTACTAAACCTTTGGATGCAGTTTTTAAGGCTACCTGAACAACAAATCAAAGCATTAGCTTTTGCACATTCAGAGGTCATTCAAGTCATGAATTTGAACATGTATGAAAAGTTTTGTTAAGTTAAAATGAATTAAACCTTTATGCCCTGCATGCACATAATGGTAGCCTCTTTCACCCAGTTTGGGGCAAAGTCATATCACCAGAAAATGTGGCCAATTAAAAGATTAACAAATGTTTTATGCTAATTTATTATCATTTGCAATAACCTTTTCTATTTCTCATAATATGTATTATTCTTACTGCTGTCTTTCTTCTCCGCTTCATCATCTTCAGTGCAGTTAACTGAAGTGTGGATATCCTGAGGTTGCAGGACGTCCTGCTCCAGCTGTTCCTCAGCAGCAGGGAGGACATGAGCCTTATAGCCTATATGTATTTAATATTTTTATACAGTATTTTTCTAGCCCATCAAATTTGTACCAGACTTCAAAAGTGTTTTTGTAAACATACGTATATTTTGTCATTTTTGCATTCTTGAATATTTGTGTACTTGCTACAATTACATTTTGTGTCATGGATGAGTTTGGATTTGGTTGTCTTCCAGATCTAGCCTCATGTCTTCTCTGTTTTTTAGACACACAGCAGTGAGTGCCTCTGAGAGCACTTGTCCTGTAAAAACACTGTTTTCCAGTCTGACACACACACACACACACACACACGGATGCTGACTTATGGGAACACTCCATGTTTTTTACACTACTTTTAAAACTGTTTTTTATTCCCTTTACCCATCTCAAACAAAATTAGTTTTAGATTGTCAAAAATGTATTTCTGTATGATTTGTTAAAACTGAGTGGTTCACTCTGATATCAATATGATATCAAATACTGATTTGATGGTTTTCGGATATGCTTCTGGTGGTAATAGGTGAAAATAGAAAGTTATCCCACACTAAAACTGGTTTAATATGTTTGACGTTCAATTTAAATCAATCAATGTCATACCAGGTTTTTGAGGTCAGCTTGATTTGTGTCTGATGCCAATTTGACTCAACATCAGTTGCCCTCTGGGAAGCTTGTTTTATCATGGGGACATTTTCAAGGTCAAATTCACTGGTATTACCATATTACTGTCCTTGTGGGGACATTTGGGCACACACACACACACACACACACACACACACACAAATAAACACATGAAAATGTCTCCTACACCAAGCAACCTAAGGCTCAAAAAGCAAGCTTAGAAAATTAGAAAAGGTTTCTTAATTACACTGAGACATGGTACGTATTGTACAGGTACAGACAGACTAGTGCATGCATGATCACTGAGAACTCAAACACAAACTATTTTGTTCCTTCAACAGTCAGTAAAACATTTTTTTTCAAATAGCTGAAACTAAAATTGCAAAAGACTATTTAATATAAAGCATAATTAAATAAACTGTGCATCTGCGTGTGGACATTTTTGTGACAAATGAGGACATAAATGTGTATAATGACATGGCTATGCTAGGAGAATGTGATTTTTCAGGACAATACCCCATATCCTCACTTTTCAAAATGCTTATAAATCACACAGAGTAGAGTTTATTGAAAATCTGAAATAGCACAACGTTTCCTGTAAGGTGAAGGGCAATAGTTTGTAGTATAAAAAACATTTCAAATGAACTTTTCACCAAAGTGAACATTTGTGTGTGTGGCCTTTTATTTCATTAACTTTATATGATCTGCACAATTACAGTTTGAAGTAAACATTTAATGCAATTCAAAAAGTGCACAATCAATACAATTAAGCCCACTTCTTGAGCTCAGGGACTAAATGATTATTACAGAAAGAATAAGTAATTACTATTATAATTAAGAAAGAGAAAATGAACCCAAAATTGAAAAGGAAAATACTTTATTGAACTTTTGAAGAAATAAAAAATAAAATCAGGGTTAGTACATTTTAAATAAAATGACTCTCTTATAATCTTTGCTTGATGTTGGCTGTATTCACGACGCAGTAGCTGGTTGAAGGGGACCAAACCTCGCAGAAACACCTGACTTGGTTCCATTTGACCAGCCACAGCAAGGCGTGCTGCTTCAGACAGACAGGGACGAAGACTAACGGAGCTTATGTTCATATGTTCAGCAAATCATTCTTGCTGCTTACCTGTTGAGAAGACAAAGGGAAAATTCAATAAGAATTTAAAAATAAAACAAAATCAACTTGGCAGCCCCATTTACAAACGGTTTCTTCAGTAAAATGTCAATTGTAGTTCCTGTGCCGTTCAATAGATGAGCTTTACCACTTAAGTTCAGCATTATTAATTACTGCTTCTCAGCTGTACTCTGTCAGTCTGCCCTGGATCTTCAGTAGCTATGGGTCAGTGAGAGATGATCGGGGTGTGGAGGCCCCAAATGTGTATCTAACTAAAACAACAGCTTTACCAGCTGATACACAATCATTCATGCAGCTCAAATCAGTTTTGCCATCTTAGAATACAAAGTGTAAAGTTTAGTTTAGGTTCAGTAAATCGTTTTATCTGATATGTTGATTTGCACACTCTGGTCCTGTGGTGATGGATTCCCCCTGAAACCACACACTTCCTTACATTCCATAACTTGAATATTCATATGGGCATATAAGGAAGCATGTCATCACAAAGGGCAAATTTTAGTTTCCTCCCAAGGACAGATAAAGTTGTCAGGAAAAATGCACTGGAAAGAGGTACATTTTTTTACACAATAGATCCATGCATTTGTTCCACTTCCTAACTATATTAAGCAGTATTTACCACTCCTTTACAACAAACATTTGTTATTCACTCTGTAGAGCGAGTAATATTAGAGCTCAAGTAAGAAGAAAAACTAAATTTACCTGAGTGTTGTTATCTCTTCCTTTGCCATCCTCATTTTTGTGTTGACAAGTGTCCATAGACAAGGAACATGGAGGTTAGCCAGCCTAGCAGGAGAGGACTAGCACATCTAGCACTCGAACACCTTCTCACGTTTAAATAGACCCAAAGCTTTCTAATACTGCCACATGGAAAGCTTTTTACTCTTTGATACAGGAGACTGATATACAGTAGATCAAAGACAAGCTATGACACCTCAGGTGAAAAGCCAGTAGCACGCTCATACCTCCATTTCCTTTAACAGCACCATTTCCAATGGCAGAGGTGTAAAATCTTCCATTTGCTGCCACGTAAAACAAAGATTTCATCCAGCATCTCGGTCTGAATCAAAATGGAGCTATATATAACATATATAGCGTCGTTATACGTACATAAGAATGGAAAATCATCATCTCATTTTAGTTCTGATAAATTGCAGCCTGTTCATTCCAGGCATGAAATTGACTATTTAGACTTTTGATCTCAACTGCCTTGCCATTTAAAGAATAAAAAAGACTCTAAATAGTCTCAGATGTTGTAATTAGTATCATGTAGTTCAGAGAACAACACTGCCTAAAGCCAACTCGGTCTAGCAACAAATAAAAGCTCTCCCCACACCTTTCTCTGCTGCTGAGTGCTAGGTGTATCGTCCTCTCTGCTTGACTGGTGGATTCTGCACAGGCATGGCCACATGCTCCCGGCCTTTTCAAGCGCTCGGCCTCCCTTATACTCCCCCCTCTGCCCCTGCGCTCCTCCACCTGTTGGTGTCCTTTAGAAGCCAGGGCCTCTACTATGCCTGCTGTCCAACCCAATCAGGGCCATGACAGGGGAGAGTGAGCCTGTGAAATCACACCTCTCAGCTGTTCACACTCGCCTCCAGACACCCTACACCCACTGCTCCCCTTTTTACACCGAATTTCAATGGCTCCTTTAGGGAGAGGGAAGAGAAACCAGGAAACAACTGTGGGCGAGTGACTTCTGTACAGGGGTGGTTAGTAGTCACAGGCAGCTGAAACAAACTAGTGCTGTTTGGGATTTGGCAAGTTGCGGGTTTTAGGATCAGGGCTGGAAAGATTTGGGATTAAGATGCTTCACTTTACTTTGATAAATGGCAAGCATTACAACAGTGGTGTTTAAATGACAACAAATGCTTTTGAACATTTATTTTGTAAGATTTTTCAGAACAGTGAGAACTAACTAAAAGCACTGTATGGTATTCTAAATGATATACAGTGGGTACGGAAAGTATTCAGGCCCCCTTAAATTGTTCAATCTTTGTTATATTGCAGCCATTTGCTAAAATCATTGAAGTTATTTTTTTCCTCATTAATGTACACACAACACCCCATATTGACAGAAAAACACAGAATTGCTGACATTTTTGCAGATTTATTAAAAAAGAAAAACTAAAATATCACATGGTCCAAAGTATTCAGACCCTTTGCTGTGACACTTATATATTTAATTCAGGTGCTGTCCATTTCTTCTGATCATCCTTGAGATGGTTGTGCACCTTCATTTGAGTCCAGCTGTGTTTGATTATACTGATTGGACTTGATTAGGAAAGCCACACACCTGTCTATATAAGACCTTACAGCTCACAATGCACGTCAGAGCAAATGAGGATCATGAGGTCAAAGAAACTGCCTGAAGAGCTCAGAGACAGGATTACAAAAACAATTCTGCTGCACTTAAGGTTCCTAAGAGCACAGTGGCCTCCATAATCCTTAAATGGAAGATGTTTGGGACGAACAGAACCGGTGAGAGAGGTAAAGAAGAACCCAAAGATCACTGTGGCTGAGCTACAGAGATGCAGTCGGGAGATGGGAGAAAGTTGTAGACAGTCAACCATCACTGCAGCCCTCCACACAGCTAAAATGGCTAAAGTGGCTTCACAACAACTTTGTGACTGTTCTTGAATGGCCCAGCAAGAGCCCTGACTTAAACCTAATTGAGCATCTCTGGAAAGACCTAAAAATGGCTGTCCAACAACGTTTACCATCCAATCATCCATCATTTTAGCAAATGGCTGCAATATAACAAAGAGGGAAAAATGAAGGGGGTCTGAATACTTTCCGTACCCACTGTATATCTATATCTATCTATCTATACATATAAAAAATTTTGTTTACCATAAATAAACATAGCCTTTACATTGCAACCCAGAAGTCTAAGACACCTAATGAATTCTTATAATCATGAATTCATGTGTTTGTGGTCATCATGTCACATGGCAAGATAGTGATTTATATATATACAGTATATGTAGTATATACATTAGATATGTACATTACATTACGTTACATTAAATATAATAAAATTATTAATGATGAAAATAATTTACTAATTAATCAACTGATAAACGATCAACTGATAAATGTAATAAAATGTAATAAATTATTAAATACATGTGTGAATATATATATTGTAATATTTGTGTATACAATTTATTGTATTTACAGTATTTTAATCAAAAACACTGTAAAATCAGTAATAATTTTGAATGATCATTACAATTTAAAATAATCTATATTAATTTATTCGTGTAATGGCAAATATCATATGCCATTTTCAGAAATCATTCTAATGTTGATTTGCTATGTGTTTATTTATTTATTTATTTTTTAATAGTATGGCACTGTTACTCAAAGATTCTTTATTGAACATAACACACACATAAACGTATTTTATGTAATATACATAATTTTCAATATACAATTATTTATATTATAAAATAAAAAAACAATTCCGTCTTACAACAGCTGTCACAGACATGAAAGTGCATGAAACACACACACACACAAAAAAACTTTATTATACAAACTGGTGTCCAATACATTATTTTCAATGTGAATCGTTAACAAATCATTGATACTCATTTCCTGTCACAAATCTCTGAATTGTCCGGTTATGCACCAAGCTTGATGCCCCCATGATTTTGAGGCTGAGCCACCCACATAATGAACCCGACCCAGTTCAATGGAGGAAACGGGAGAGGTCTGGGTACATTTTCCCCTGCAACAAGCATGCCAGTACCCCTGAAGTCAGCATCTGTGTTCTAAAAGAAGCCCAGGCAACAGGAGACCCAGGGCCAGAGATGAGGCTTACTCTGAAACCCAACACTCCGCACCCTTTTAACAGCATTAAACCACCACAAATAGCCAGCAGCATTGCTCTTCTCAGGAATAGTACCATGCATGCTCAACAATTACTGTTTCCTGTGGCCGCACATGACAGTAACAAATTAGACATTTCCATCTACATCATTACAGAGGATTACAACATATGCCATCAGTAATAACCACAGGTCTTTATACACCTGTCAGTAAACATATCTTTGTTTCTAAAGCTAAGAATATGCCCTAATTTCCCATAATCCTAAACTGTTAACTGTTTAAATGAGCATTGGGATAAAAACAGAATCCGTTGACTCTGAATATGAAAATATAATTATGAAAATCAACCATGATCGGTTGTCATTTTCAGTAGCTAATCTCATGGAAGCTGTGAAACAATGGCAAAGGTGTGTCTTTAATGCTCTACGGAAACAATACAAAGCAAGTGTTCACTGAGGTCAACGGCAAAATAGAGAAGGAGGGAGAGAGAGAATGCTCAGTGTTTGAGGAGAACGTAAGCTCCAAATCTGACCGCTCTGTTTATTTTTAACACTGGCTGTCAAGCTGGGCCCCACGGTGCTAATAACTTTGTTCCTTTCTGTCACTAGCATTTGGCCAGCAGCATCCCAGTTTATTCTAAGAGGTCATATAGCTCTTTTTCCGGAGGCTGGCATATAATTTTTCAGGCAGTGCACTTTAAACAGCTGATTCCCAGGACAGAGATGCACAGCACAGGACATGAAGCAACTAGTTATAATATATATATATATATATATATATATTGTAGTTGTTGTGTTGAATAGAACTTGTTAATGATTTAACCACAGATTTCTTAGGGCTCTAGATAGTCTAGATTTGTATTAGGTTTTTTATTTTCTAATTTACTGTTTTCATGTTTACTGTTTTTCATGGTTATTGAGGTGAGATAACAGGACTATGTAAGTATGATTAGGTTTAAGAGTGTCAACTGTGTAATTATAAATGCAATTAGATGCAGATACTGCTTTTAAATATATGTGCAATGTCAAAACATATATGTATAGAAGAAATGCATTGCATCAAATCTAAATCTGGTAATACACTACACTTAATATGCAAACAGAAGGTCAATGATCAAAAAAATAAAGCATGGCACTAGAAACAGCAAGGACAAGAAAAGAAAGAACTGAATCGTGTAATACCTTGAAATCAATGTAAGTTACTTTGGATTAAAAGATTTGCCAAATGAATAAATATAACGAGGGTCCTTGTGTTCTGTTTTGCAAATTGTCATAACTTATAAATGACTTGGTTTCTTGAAAACACTGGACTACTATCTGTTTTTAAACCAACTGGGAAAACATAAATGCAGTTTCAAATTCAATGTAAAGGATGAATTATATATGTACTTACACATATAGTTCTATGAACACTTACTCACCCTTACGTTGCCCCAATGTGCATGCCTTCCTTCTGTGGAACATAAAAGAAGACATTATGAAAGCGTCTTTGTTTTTTTCTCCCCCTGAGTACACATTGAATGTCAATGAGGTCACAATGACTTTTATTGTATGGACAAAAAACTTTACATATTCATTAAAATATCTACTTTCATGTCTTGCAGTGAAGAAGAAAGTACATCATACTTTTTTGAAAAAGATAAATGATTTTTGTGAATGTGTGTGTGTGTGGATACAAGGATATAGTAATACAATATTGAACTTGTGGGGACATTTTTATATCCCTATGAGGAAACAAGCTTATAAATCAAACAGAAGGTTTCCTATGAGAGGTATGTTTATGGTAAGGAGATTGTTTTCACAGTATAAAAACCATTATACCATGATAGAAATACCAATTTATGCATTTGTATGATTTTTTTGTGTAATGTGAAAGTCATCAGCACTCATTTAAAAGTGGAGCTTAGGCACGCTCTAATTATTTAGCTTTAAAAGTGCTGTGCTTCCTTAGGTATGACAGTTGCTCCCGCTGAGGATGACACAGCTGTCTCTGAGAGTCTGCTGCTGCTCTGTGAAGGATGGGAATAGAAAAGGTCAAAGGACACTTGCATTTCAGTAGATGTCAAAACAGGTGATAGCAATTGAGAGGTAAACAGCTTATCCCCTTCCCTGCAAAGATGCTCAAAAGGACACTTTAAAAAAGATAAATCATGTTATATGATATATTTCTAGTGGTAATTCATTATAGAGAAACATTTCTTTAATTTAGTATAACATCACTATATTTATTCAGTCACAAGAAGGCTACAGTTTTAGTAAATGCAAGCTAGATATTATTAAACAGCAGACCAAATGGTATCCATATAGCAGGAAATGCACCTCTGACCCCATCCTGTGACTCCTTTAAAGACTCACATGAAACAGAGAGGGTGTCAAAATGGGCTATGTGTTGGTTCAACTGGTGTCAGCAATCTCACTGAAAAGTGGGGGGTTCCCAATGAATGAACGTGTGAGCGTTGGTGGTCAGGGTAAAGTTGGGGTAACTAGGTCAAAACTGATATAATCACACTGACTGACAAATGAACAAAGGATTACAGGTGTGCGAAAATCTACATTCAAGACAATTCACTGTAACAATAAAAAGTAATATACTGTGAATGTGATATAGTCACATCAGTGTTAAGAAAATTAACAAGTGATCAAATCGTCTGTGTTCATTATTCAGGGTTGTCTGAAGCAATCGTCTTATTTTTGATGCCAAATACTTCATGTGCTCTTAAAGACACACTCACAAAATTAAACATGAATTATACAGAATATAAATATTTTTATTGAGCTTCTTTAGCTTAAAAACATTCTTTAAAGATTTTAAAAGTCTTTAAAGAACCTAAATTGCTTTCACTGCAATTTTTATTGTCACGTGGCTTTTCCAAAGATGTGATATCAGTGCACAGTTCATAGGTCATCTGTTTCTGTCATCTTAATGTAAAAGAAACCTCATCAAATGTCTTTGCTATTTTTAAAGGTCATACGATAGGCAAGTTGGAAAATAAAATAATCTTATATTATATTATATCTTTATTTACTTAAATTATTATTATTTTCTTTTTGTATTTTACTGAATGTTTTCCATATAATTGCTAGAAAATTGGTTATTTTATACATTCTATATTTTATTAAACATAATAGCTTATATTCAAGTTTCGGTTTGCTTGGTTAAAAACGATTATGAGCTATTGTATTGGACATTTACTGACAACAAACCGGCTAAATAACAGGCAGAGTTGATGAGACTTGCGCGCGCTCTATTTAAGAAGTGAGCCGCCAATAAAAAAAAAGGAAGAAGAAGAGACTTGCGCGCTCTGTAACTTCCTTGTTTACTACCGGGCAAGATGGCGGCGCCCACATAACCGACAGCACGCTCGGTTTAGAATTCAAGCTGTATTCTTTATGAGAAATCGATTTGAAATGAAATGTAAACACCAGCTGAACTATCGAAAGTTTTTTTTTCAAGGTCGATCGCCTTGTATTGATTTATTTATCTTGTTGCACCGCGCGCTGACGATCTTAACTACAGCTGTGAAATGTTCACAGGCATTCATGTGTGTTTTGGTCTGCTGGTTAACGTTTAAATACTGATCAGATGGAGTAGGAGTCAATTCACGGGGAAGTGTAAGACCATTAATGCTTTAAGTGTCGTTAGAAGGCGGTATTGCTAGCATGAGGTGTGTGAAGGCGCTGCAGCTCACCCTTGCGGTCGTCAAACCAGATGCTGTGGCCCATCCGCTCATTCTGGAGGTGAGATCACACTGTCTTCCACCTGATTAAATACATAAA
The DNA here is from genome assembly GCA_032357445.1 of Enteromius radiatus. Classification (NCBI taxonomy): domain Eukaryota; kingdom Metazoa; phylum Chordata; class Actinopteri; order Cypriniformes; family Cyprinidae; genus Enteromius; species Enteromius radiatus. The sequence goes on from JAUCMS010000045.1 coordinate 7,147,107, forward strand.
CAACAAGAAAATCAACGAACTATGTGGATTTTACATTACATACCTTCACGTGGATACACGAGTGCCCCTTGACATTAGCAAATAAAATTCAGTAGCGGGGCAGTGACGTGAAAGTGTGATTTATGGGGACTCTCCATAAGCGTAATGGTTTTTATACTGTAGAAACTGTATGTGGTATTAGAGATTTTAATAAAGCCAAATTACTACATAAATGTGTCTTATCCTGACAGCTTTATTTATTTATTTGTTGCTATTTTGTAGCACCTGTATTAGTTTATACATGGAATGCATATTCTTAAAGGGGTAGATCACCCAAAAATGAAAATGCTGTTTTTCCACCTGCAAAAGAAGGATTTAGAAAGAATGTTCCAGTTTTGTCGGCCATTGGTTGCTATTGTATGGACAAAAAAAAGAGACAGACTTTTCTTAAAATATCTTTTTATGTTCCATGGTAGAATTCAGGTTGAGACATGTAAATAATGAGAGAATTTAGATTTTAGTAATTATTGTAAGAATTACATTATTGTTAAAATGAAACATTATAAGAAGTATTAACCAATATAACAATGAAATATTTATATAATTGAATTATATAAATCAACAAGTTGCAGGGGTTACTTTAAGTAGCCTGAAGATTCTAGGTAACACTTCAAAATAAGGTTCATTACTTAACAAGTACTAAACATGAACAATAGTTCCACAGCATTTATTAATCTTAGTTAATGTTAATTTCAGCATGCATAAGAAAAATCACAAATTGTGTTTGTTAACATTAGTTAATCCACTCTGAACTAACCTGAAGAAACAATGAACAGCTATTTTTTTATTAATTAACTTGAATAAAGTTTAACAGAGTGTAATAAAAATAGTGTTCATTGTTCGTTTGTGTTAATTAATACATCATCTAATCTTAACAAATGACACCTTATTGTAAAGTGTTTTTAAAAGGGGTAAAAGGGGTTTGGCTGACAAAGACGTTTAGGGATCCCTGGCTTACTCCATAAACCCAGAGGTTTCACAGACAAGGCTTAGCCTGGTCCTAGACTAAACTTTTAATCTGAGGTGTTTCAGCTGAAACTTGCACTGACTGATCTTAAAATATATCAATGCCCTTTTTTGTCTCACGATGCACACCAGTAATGCTTTTTATACATTCAGAAAATATTGTCCTAATTAAACTTTTTTTTATCTAGTCCTGGCTTATTCTAACTGTGAAACCGGGCCATAATTACTTGACTATAAAATATAACCTATCCTCCTGAGCAAAATTTACTGGAGTAACAGGTGTGACAACTAGCCCCAGTCTCCTATTGAATGTTACTCTTTTAATGAAGAAAATATGTGGAGGCTTAAAGCTACATAATAATTTGTCTTTATTATTAAAATGAGTCGGCACCTTCCTGATTTAATTTCCACTGTCTGTCGCCTCAAAGAGATAAAGGTGCCTTTAATTAGCAACAATTTCCTCATGCAACGTGGTTTGAAGACTAAAGCCCATGCTGCTTTAATTTCCACCACCACATTTGAAATGTAATGTTTGTGTTTTCATTAGAGTGGGATGTACTTTCGTGGCTCCGTCTGTAACCTTGTTCTTTTTGGATATTAAAACTGTTAATTAACTCTTTGTCATCTTGTTGCTGATGGCAAACATAAAATAAAAATACCTACAGCAAAACTGCAAGAGGATCCTATTAGCATATTAACACATTTTTACTGACAACAAGTTTCGGTTTTAAAGGAACTGGTCGTTTTTTGAAAATAGGCTCATGATGATAATGCAGTGATATTACGCAGCATCTGTCACATGTCCTTTCCTTTCCATTCCTTTCCATTCCTTTCCTTTCCTTTCCTTTCCTTTCCTTTCCTTTCCTTTCCTTTCCTTTCCTTTCCTTTCCTTCCCTTCCCTTC
>JAUCMS010000045.1:7155993-7166157 GCA_032357445.1 Enteromius radiatus
CATAAACACATATATTATGTAAAGAAAAACTTTTATTTTGGATGCGATTAATCGCGATTAATCGTTTGACATCTCTAATCAGGAATAAACTGTCACTGCTGGTCACTTATCTATTATCAGAGCAAGATGAAAATTATAAATATTGATGAACAACAATAATAACAAACTCATTAAATCTCATTTATTGAAATATAAATCTTTTCAATGTACATGGTCATAATGCATATTATAGCAAAAGAATAACATCTGTTAAAGGGAATAACTACTTAGAATTACACACATTGTTCCATAGAATATACTTCATACCTCTCCTCTGTTTCCCGTCTTCCTGCTCAAGAACATTCACTCTACTGTCTCTTTAGAAATCATTTACCGACTTTTTTTCCGCACAGACAAGTTTTGAATATCTACACACACAAAAAGCAGAACAAAGAAATGCTAAAATAAAAATGTAAAAAAGAAGAGATTTAAAAAGTGCAACAGTTTCAATATATATCTCCTCTCGACGTGCCCGTGAAACAGTAGAGGGTAAAGACAGGGGGGCAGGCAGTGACATGCTGAAGTCCTGATATACAATGATACACATTTACAATGAACGGTGATGTATAACATCAAAGTAAAAATCTAAATGACGTGTCTCTTAGATGCTTCAAGACTACAGGATCTGGCTATGTGTAAATCTACACCGTGATTTTCAATTACTTTGCTTTAGGGAGGTCACATAAATCTTCACAAGCAGCAAACTACCTCATCTGTCAGGGCATGATTATCTCCATTGTCTTATTTGGTTTAATGCTCACATATAAAATCTAATGCACAGGACAATAAAACTGAGGAAACAGAAAAAGGGGCCGACTTTCAAACATGAGCAGACATTTAACAAGTCTTTCCTCATTATTAGACTGGAGCACAAACAAGTCATTACATTTGAATCGTCTTTTACAAAAGCATAGCTTTGAATATCAGTAATGCCTTAATAGTTCGGTAAAAAAATTTGGACAGACATAAAGATGTTTTAAATAGAGTCATATCAGCATCTTATAAAAGTCACAAAATACATGCGACTCACAGGTCAAAACACAGTTGCCATTTTCTTCATTTAGGACTACATCATTTCTCTCTACCCAACCCAGTATTCACAAATAATATATCCATACTATCCAAACAGAAACTATCCAGTACAAAAATAAATTTCAAACTGGCACACTTATTGAGATATTGACAATATATGATCAGGTATATTAAATCTTATGTGCTGTTCAGCTGGTGGACTAGATCCTGTAAAACTGTGGAAAATCCAAACAGGCCATGTTGACTCTTTTTTTAATGTCTATAGTGGTTTTTGTTGTAGCTCAGATGGATTCATTTAAAAGGTAGCAGTTGTGAAACCACTCGGGTCATTGATATGATTATAAATGACATGCTTATATTGCTGATCAGAATGCCCGTCAAGATAAAGTTCACACAATCCACTCAAACACATACACAAACACAATACAAACATACATAAATGATATACAAAACAAATATGTCCTCCACTTCCCCTCTTCATTGGTCTTAGCTCCATTAGAGTCACTTAAACACTCACTGAGGCCCATCAAGAGCACTCATGGAGTCCTGAGGTGCACTGATCATTCCTCCAGACCTGTAGAGGGCGATGTCTAATCCAAAAACATCAATGACATTCACGTATCATAGTTTTTTTTTTCTTTTTCTGAAGGCTCCAAGAAGGTGAGGTGAGGAAAATATGGCAGAAGGATGCTGAGAGAGAACCGTGAGCTTGGAATGAATTAGAGGAATGTTTCTCTCTCTCTTTTCTTTGCTCACAGGAAACTGTCCTCCACCAGGTCTCCTGAGTCTAAGCACATCTCGTCCAGCAAGGTGATGTCCTCCAGCGTCTCTCCCTCACGCTTTGTCATGGAGCTGCTGGAGCCTGTCTCTATTGCGCTTTCATCTGACGTCTGAGAGCTGCAGAGAAAAAGGAAAGTAATTCAGTAACTCAAAGACTCTTGGATCATGACTTTTAAGTATGAAGTTGTTAAAAAAGATAAAAAAAGTGTAAAATATATATATCAAACAGATTAACATATAAAACATATCTAAAATGGGAAACAGTTCTTTTCAATTGCAACAACATGATTTATCATGGTTAAAAATGTTTATGTACATATATTATATGTGGAGTACTGTGGTTATTTATTATGCATATTTAAATACACACACATACAGTATATATTCAGAAAATATTTACATTGTATTTATATATATATCTATATTACTATTAATATATTTAATATCTAAACATATTTTTCTTAAATATATACATTTTTATAATACAGAAATATTGTGAAACATTTAAAATAACTGCTTTCTATTTTGATATATTTCAAAAAGCAGTTTATTCCTGTGGTAAAGCTAACTTTTTGGCAGCCATTACAGTTTTCAGTGTCACTTGATCCTAATATTTGGTTATATTGTTATTAGCAAATATTAAGTAATACATATGTTGAAAACTGTACATTTCTTAGGAAACTGTGATGCACTTTTTTCTGGATTGTTGTAGCATTATATAAGACACATGACTTTGCTGTCACTTTTGATGGATGGAATGAATTGGAGAAATGTTATCACTTTAATGCATCCTTGCTGGATAAAAAATATGAATTTCTTAAAAAACAAAAAAACAACCCCAGACATTTATTAGATATGTCCAATATCCTTTTGAATCATCATCCTAACACATCTGAGTGAGAATGTGATGTAATTGGTACCTGTGGCGGTTCCTCTTGCTGTAGTCTTCACTTGACAGAGGGTCGAGGTCCGGCAGAGGAATGATGTAACCGCTGTCAGAGCTGAGTCTCTGTTCATCAAAGCCGCTCTCACGGTCCTTCAGTTTGCCCTGGTTCTTGTAGAGCACACCCATGTACGCATCATCATTGTCAATGCACTGCACCCGAGTCACAGCGGGGTGATCGCTCTTCAGGAAATCACGATTCACACGTTCGTAGCACTGCACACCAAGAACGAAAAAAAGTTATAAATAAATAATATTCAATTAACATTTAATACAAAGAAATAATAGCAATAAAAATATAAGTATTAGGGCATGTGCACTAACAATATAACAAACCAGAATTAGATAAAAAAGTTTATGAATAGGCTTTATGTGACAAATATAGTAGCTGTAAATAAAACATTAATCCCAAATTAAGCTTGCAATTCGCTGTTCTAAGTTAGCACATTGTACTGAAGGAAATGAGGGAGAAATTGAATCATTTCTGGCAGTTGTAAATAGCACTTCAACACCATCATAAACACTGCCCAAGCCCAAGTCCTGCCCCATTTCTGCAAGCGTTCTGTGGTTACTTGAGGGCTTACTGGCCCATTTGTGAACCGCATTTCCCACCACACCCCTGCCCAAGGTGCTATAACAGGAGCTAGTTATTCCCTGGCTCATGTGGCTCTGGGAAGCAGAGTTTTGAAGTACCACGTTTGCTGTCTGTTTAATAGAGCAATTATGGCTAGCTGGCGGACGCTAACCGTGTGCTCCTGGTCATTAGCACTGCGGGGTTGTGCCTTGCTGGGGCGTTAGCCAGCTGGAGCGCTGCTGCGCTAATCTCTGTTAGCGGTCTGGGAGTGTTGGCAATGGTGACATACACGTAGCCGAGGCCTCAAAGCCCAGATCACACACTGCATTTAAGCTACAGGAAGCAGGCCATTTATTAGGGCAAGGCGGGTTATTTTATTATAGTTTAGAAAATGATTTATCTTCTATTATAGTTTTCAATTTCCGTTTAGTTGAATATAAGTAGCATTTTTTTTCATTTGACTAACAGTCAGATCCTGTTTATCCTGAAAGGAAATAATTAATATAATTTCTTTTGTCGACACTGTAGTGCTAGTTTGTATTTTTTTTCCAAATCTTTTTTTTTATTATTTATTTTTATATAAAAGAAATTAAATTTAAAAACTTTTCATTTACTATATTATAGATATAGCACAAATATTGTAGTAAGATAATTTTTTATAATTAAAAGTAAATTATTTTCATTTTATTAATTATTGTGCTGGTTTCTACTTAAGATTTATTCACCCCTAAACATCTCATATAGAAATCTATGGTTGTTTTTTTGCATATTTCAGTCAGATACCCCCTTCCTGAGGTAGTCCTTCTTTGTCAAAATACACGAATTTGATGTTTTCGTGGAACAAATGAATTACTACCTCAGATTTTTTTTTAATCTCTTTTTTTTTTTGTTTATAAAAAAACCTTTTATATAAAAAATACATTAAAATACTGTTATCATGCTATAATTAGGCCTATAGCACAAACATTTTTATATTGCACAGAAAGTAAATAGCTTTAGTAAATGATTGTATTTATAGTCTCCAGAAAAATGATTTCATACCAAAGAAAACTGAAACCATTTGAGAGTGATAAACAGAGAAAGAAAGAACCGAGGAACTTGAAATGGTGTGTTTATGTTGCAGGCTTACCCTCTTATAACCTGAAGGCAGCAGAGAGGCCACTGTATCACTCAGGCCGTGAAAAGATGGCCTCTTCTCTGGTTCACTGTTCCAGCACTTCATCATTAGCTCATAGCTACACATAGACAAACAACACACTGTTTAGACATCTGCGCTAATTAAAGCCAAGCAACAGTCATGCAGACTTTGAGATTTAACGTACACATCACTGGAAGCGTGTTCAGGTTTAGTCATTCGGTATCCACTCTTGATCTTGTTGTAAAAGCTGGAATCCACAACCATACCCGGATAAGGAGTCCCTCCTACAGAAACAACAGAAACATATGGCATTTTTGATAACTAAACCATGGAATAAATCAAATGTGTTGGAAACATTGTACAGGTAGGTAATAGCTTCTAGATAAATCTACGGTGACAAGAAACATACCAAGAGAAAAGATCTCCCATAATAAGATGCCATAAGACCAGACATCACTGAGTGTAGTGTACAAGTTATCAAAGATGCTCTCAGGGGCCATCCATTTTACTGGAAGGAAAGTCTGTGTACAAGAAAGAGAAAACAACAATTAGAAGTATTAGAGGATGATTGTTCCAGCTCTTCTTTCCAAAGAAGGTCATGTTAAAACACTGAACATATCCATAATCTAAGACTAATAATCAAGAGCACCACATTAGGACTAAGACAAACACTCACACTTCCTTTGGAGACATAGTTGTTATCGTGCATGATGTCTCTGGCCAGTCCAAAGTCACAGATCTTCACTATCTTGCCTTGAGACAGCAGGACATTACGTGCAGCCAAGTCTCTGTGTACACACTGTGAGAAACAGAGAGTGAGCGTGTTACATTCAGATCGGGTTTAGCTCAAATCCTCCATAATCAATGCAAAATCAAAACAAATGTTCATTTGAAATCTTTATACTCTACATTGTGTATTTTGTGTTATCATTAATATTAAGTGGTGTAAAACAATTAATCATGATTAAACAGTAAAATATAATGCATAATATATATGTATGCTGTGTTTATTTATAATTTATATATACAGCACACATACAGTAGATATTTTGAAAATATTTACATGTCTATATTTATATTCATATAATTTATATTATAAATAAATATATTTAACATATAAACATAACATTTCTCTGAAATATATACATGCATGTGTTTATTTATATACATAATAAATATACACAGCATATATAATATGTAAACAAAAACATTTATTTTGGATGCTATTAATCACAATTAGTCGTTTGACAACACTAATATTACAACATTTTTAACCACTTAGTGAACTATATATATATATATATATATATATATATATATATATGCACAAAGATAAATGGCACATATATTACATTTTTCTTTCTTTTTTAATTACAGGTACTTTAATAAATCAGCTTTGAATTTAATTTAATTAATGTTTTTTTTATTTTATTTTTTTTTTATTTCTAGAATCTGCTTAAGCATGCCCTGGTTGGGAATCACAGCTTTTACTGTAACTTCATTCTCTTCAAGGGTGGTCTGGAAGTCCCCTTTTGTAAGATGCCATTCAGTTAACTCCCGTTTTAAACACAAAAAATCTGATTAATACTTACTATAACATAACATGAAATGATAACATCATTTCCAATGCTTGGCCTCTGTCTAAAGGCTTCATTTGACCAATGAGGTTCTGAAACCCTTAATCTTATGAATTTTAACCATATAGCCACAGAATACAGGCAACAATTTTCTCAAATATAGTAACCTCCCTCACAAAGACTTTCAGAATCACTTTATGCCTGAATGTTATGTCTAAACTGCAAAACTGTATGTATAAGTGAGATCAAAAGTGCAAATGTTTACAGACAAAGATTTCCTGCGCAGAATTTAACTCACGTTCTTGGAGGCCAAGAACTCCATCCCTCGAGCCACCTGATAGGTGAAACTGAGGAGGTCCACTGTCGTCAGGCCTTCATTGCTGTCATCTGAGAGAAGGTTCTCAACTTCACTCTCTTTTGTACAAACAAAAAAAACATTCTGGATTAGTACTGAATGCTGAAAATGATTTTGTGTGTGTGTATAAAGTCTGAGGAATGGCAGGCAGATGTATGCATTAAGACGTTTGTGCTACAATTACCCTCTGTAATTGTAGGGTGCACAGACTGCAGTGACATGGGTGGACCTCTGCTATCACAAGCTAAACGTCTGTCTCTGTGTGTGTGTGTGTCCTATAACCACCAGCCAAGCCAAACCAGACCACAGCATACCAAATCGACCAGAGTATGTGCAGCAAGCAAGGGACAAACCGAAAAATAAAGTGCCAAAGGGAAAAAATCAGGAGGATAAAGAATGAGAAAACAGGAAAAGGAATGAGGTGGAGATGTGATTTAAGGATAGTTCACCCCAAAATAATAGTCATCATTTCCTTACCTTTATTTAATTCCAAACCCATTTGACCTTTCTTTTTCCATTAAACATGAGGAGAAAATAGTTTTTCATGCTCTTTTCAGTGCAATTATAATGAACTAGAGTTTCTGAATTGCAAATCTTGACATATTCTTCCCTCTGCTTGACAAGAGAATGAGTCATTCTTTAGAGTCAGACTTTTTCAAAGAATCACTCAATCTGACTAATGCTGTACAATCTGTTTCTTGTCGTATGGCTTGCTATATAGCATGCATGTCTGTCTTAAATATACTTTATGGTGCTTTTGCGTTCATTTTTAAGGCTTGAAAGCTTCAGTGCTTCATTGCAACAAAAAGGAAAAGAGGAACCAGCACATTCATCAAAATATCTGTTTTTGTGTTCCACTGAAGAATAAAAGTAATTCGGTTTGTAATGACATGAGGATGAGTAAATGATGACTGATTTGTCATTTTTGGGTAATTATCTATTTAAGAGATGAACATTAAGCTCACCATTGAACTGTCTGTGAGAGGGAGGATGGTCATAGTCAGATCTCTGGATGGGGGAGTATTTTGAGGCTTCATTCATTTCCAGCATGGGGACGTACTGCATGGTGTCTGCCTGCTTCATATCCATATAGTCACCTTTCCCCTCAAAAGACAGGATGACGTAGCTGCACACACATAAATACAGAAACAGTAAATCAGAGGATCACTTGGCTAGTCGCTCTATCCAAATAAAAACACTATCTGTACTATTAGTCATGATAATAATTCCTTAAATCATTTTAGAGTAGGTCATCGGAAAGAAACGTGCCTGGTCTGCAGAAAGCAAGCTCTGGTGTGATTTTAAATATAGACCTTGAGGCAAAAGCTTATCACCAAACACCAATGACTTGTACATATGCATACAGTCATTTTACACACTATTTTTAATACAAATGCATGAAATATGTTTCCATCTTTGTTGCCAGAGTTTTGGATGTGTTTTTTTCTACATGGTTTATGCCATTTTGGCCAAATTTTAAGTCAGCCCTGCATATAACCTTTTTATAGCAGTGTAGTTAATACAAAAAAAAAAATTATGGTTTAATTATGGTTAATTAAAATAAATTCCTTTTTAGGAAGCTCGCCCTCTACCTCTTTACTTGTCTGTTATCTCTCTCTCCACTCATAAATGACTTCATTTACCCAATAATACTGAAATCCTGATGATATTAACATACATATTAGATTAAGAGCAAAATTTAACATCATGTTTTGAACTAAAATGGCCCTTTTACAAATTTTTTATGAATTCAGATCTTTTGTGTGGGTGTGCTTGTTGGCTGACCTCCTGCTACTCTCATCAGCTGGGTTGATGCCAAAGATGTCTAGTTCTTTCTTGCCCTTTTCTGTGTGGCGGCTGAGAAACCCATCTCTGTTCTTATGCAGGTAATTCACCAGGTCTCCATAGAAACAATACTCAGTGATAATGTAGATTGGTCCTGAGAGACAAAAAGAGAATGTTAATAAATCTGGCCCAATCTTATCAGAGACTTGTAAAATGTCTAAATACGGGAGGTTAAAGTTCTACATTGCACTTAACTCTGCCTGTTAAAACGCCACACTATAAACAGCCACGAACCAAGACACCACCCTAGAGACCAAGTTTGTTATCTGTGTGTTTTCACCTGATTTGGTGCATGCTCCCAGAAGGTTGACGATGTTTAGGTGAGGGCCCAGGTGGGTCATAATTTTCAGCTCTGACATCAAAGCCTGTTTCTCACTGGAGCGTGCTGTTGCTGAGAAAGCAATCATATTAACCGTTTAAATACACTCATAAACAAAGCTTTCAAAATTGGGGTTTTCAAACATATGCCAATGAAGAACTATTTTGGGTTCCTCAAAGAACCTTTGAGTAAACAGTTCTTAAAAAAATATGACATTCTTAGTGTGAAAAACATTTGGATAATTAAAAGAACTTAGAATAGAATATATGCAACTGCTAGTTAAACTTCAGTTAACTCACGTTTAAGCATTTTCACAGCCACTTTCATCACAGGTTGAGAACGACTGAGTCCATAAGCAGTGCCTTCCACTACTTTTCCAAATGCTCCTGAGCCCAGGACACGACCTGCAACACACACACATAAACACAAGCTTGAACTCATTTGCATAGCCAGAGGATGCCACTGAAATATTACCTAGTCTAAAAAAAGCATGTAAACTCAAATCGCTTTCTGTAACTTTTAGTATTACCTCAGTGGTGTCCTGTTAGTAAAGGATCATTTTGCATGTTCAAGTTAAAAACCTCAATCAGTCTGTACAGTCACCACACAACGCTCTTAAATAAGATTTGTGCAGTAGACTGTGATGATGTCATATTAGGATGGGTTAACAAGACGACCACAATCCCATCAAGTGCATAACCACAACAAAGTGTCACTTAAAGCTGGTTGAACCACAATGAATCCACAGGACAGGATCATGGTCGGCTGATTTACTATAAATGTGACTCACCCAATACAAGTGAATCCCGAGGGAACTCCCAGCGGGAGTCATATGGAAGCTGCATGGGGTCGACATAGATGTACTCATGACCGTCCGGGCTGACCGATTCAATCACACGCCATCTGATCTCATAACGTGGTTTCTGTGAAGAGGTGTACAAGGAGACAGTGATTCTCATGTGGTTGGTAACAGAGCTTCGGGGACTTGGAGGAAGGTCAGGCTGTTCCACACTCACACTCGCTGAGAGGGGAGAAGTGTCATTCACTCACAAACAACATGACAGATGTTCGATTGACAGTCTCATTTCAGCCCTCACAGATGCTAACACGACTGTGCTGATGTATCATGTCTGTTCATGCCTCAAATGAGTGACTAAAAGAGTGAAAGTGAAAGAGTGAATTTGGTGAATGTGTGCGAGTAAGTGGTTAGTTGTGAATGACTAAATTGGTGAGAAACTGAGGGAATCAGTAAATGAATGAAGGAGTGTAATATATTTGTAAAAAGAGCATTTAAAAGAACAGCATTTATTTGATATAGACAATTTGTTACATTATGAGTGTCTTAACTATTGCTTTGTTGAATAAATGTATTCAGTTATTGTACGTGAGGGAATGAGAGTCAATGTATATGAGTGAGTGAGTGAGTGAGTGAGTGAGTGAGTGAATGAGTGAGCGGGTGGGTAAGTGAGTGAGTGGATGAATGAGTGAGTGAGTGAGTGAGTGAGTGAGTGAGTGAATGAGTGAGCGGGTGGGTAAGTGAGTGAGTGGATGAATGAGTGAGT
>JAUCMS010000045.1:7173622-7190398 GCA_032357445.1 Enteromius radiatus
TTTTGTTTTGCATTCCACTCCAACCAACTATATAAAGAATGAGAGAATACTCCCCCAGAATATGTCTCTCCATCACAAACTTCAGTTATGGGGTTCAAGTTCATTAGTTTTGTTTATATTAGGTTAAGTACAAAACTTGCCTGTATTTCGGGATGCAGCCACTGCTGCTGGAAAGCCTTCCCATGAGGCATCTCACAGGTCAGATTGACAGCATCCCCCTCTTTCACATCCTCCATGCTGGCACTCAGATTTACGTTGAAGCTGTTCTCTTCTTCATCATCTTCAACATCATCTTTGGCATTTTCAAAACAACACAACTCATTTACAAAACATGAGCGATTTTCATTTTTCTTACTAGTCTTCTAATTATAAGAAAAACATGTGTGAGTGAAATCAGGGCCAATTGCTTGACACAGATACACCCCAATCACTCTTATTTCTTTTCATTTAAGCTGTGCCTGCAAATGTTCTTCTCGTGGGTAACTTGCAGAGTACGATGATCCAATATGAAGCAAGTGTGTGTCAGATCTCACACCTGCAGCCCACCCCAACTCAAAATGTCATCACTCTTCACTAACAAGAATTTGTCATCTCCCTTGATACTCATGTAATGTCAGAGCAATGACCTAATATTTCACTTTTCTCTGTCAAAATCCAGAACAATCTATTATACTGTTTGAAATGTTAACATAAGCATGTAAATGTTGCATTATTTATGGTGCGTTACTTACCCATATTTGTCACGTTATAAACAATGCTCTGCACTGCTTTGCCATTCACAGTCGTCTCGCAGACATAGCGACCCGGTGATAATACACCGTGAAAGCCAAGTTTGTGGTCGTAAAACACAGAAACTTCATCTCCACTTTGCAGGTTTCTGAGAATCACTTGAGAATGTGGGTTTGTAGCACGGCAGGGGATAGTTGTGGACTTTTCATCTGTATCAACATCAGGTTCAGACACGAAAGGAACTTCAGGATCTATGGAACAAGAGGTGGGAGTCCGTTTTACAAATGCAAAATGTACCAGTTGTTTTATGTATATTTAGCAGTCTTGAACAATAATTTACCTTGAACAAAAATGTAGATATCAGTGTCTTTTTCAGGTTGATCCTCATACAAACAGGCGTAGTATCCTGTGTTAGAGGCCTCAGCATCAGCGATTACCAAAGTACTGTGATTAAACCCAGACTTCACTTTACTGTTGGGGGGTAAAGGCTCGACCCATATCACTCTCCTCTCTCCGGAGCAAGTGATGGTGAAATCAGAATGAGGCATGAGAATAAATTCCTTTTCATCTGAATCGAGAACCGGCCAAGGTTTTGAAACATCTGTAGGGAAATATTTAATGTATTACAACCTTTTTATAACATTGGTACATTTACATTTATGACATTTTAAATAAATAAATACTACGACTAAAAAGAAACAACATTAAATACCTGAAAATACCCCTAGTAAGACAATCCCAAAAACGAGATGTGTCTCCAGGAACCCCATGATCACTCCGATCGTGCTCAGCTGAAAAGATATAAGATATGAAAATCGACTTCACCAACAAACAGAAAACGAAAATGACAACAACAACAACAAAAAACGCCAAACATGTAAAGCAGCCAATTTCTGTGTCAGTTCTGACTTGTGCTGTATTGATGTCTTGTGGTTACGCCGGTATAAAGGATGAACCTCTGTTCAGTAATAGCTCAGGTAGCCTAGGGAGACCATTGAATAATCGGCAGCAGAAAGTTTTGGAAAGGTTCAGTGCCAAGACATAAAAGGTCTTTAAAGAGTCTGGACGCGGTTCACTCAGTAAACTGACGCCAGACTCTTTCTCGGCGGAGCGCTTGAACAGTTCGCTTCGGCTTTGTTTGACCACCAGGTGGAGACACAGTACACATTTTTCCCGAAGACACGAGCGCAGCGAGTACAATCAAGTAGCTATTCAATGTCCCACGTGAAGAAATCATGGTTCCATAGAAATCATAAATCCATAAGAATACAGTAAAATATATACGATATAACAACAGCTCACATGGACACAAATCAGTAAGCCTATTAAGAACACTGCGCCTATCAGTTGACTACTCTAATAATAATCTAATAATATTAATATATCTAGTCCTATGTGCGGGATAAATAGTTTCCTTTATTTTAAATCTACATTTTATCGCAGTATAAATTATATGATAAGTTATTTTGGTCAGCAGGATTTAAATTTGAGACTACTTTGTTGCATTCTGTCTTTGTTTCTTTTGATTTCAAAAGTCTCGTCACTGGTTTGAGCGCTTGTTTTGGTAAATTTCTAATCAGACATTCCGCGCGCGCGTGTTTTATCTCTGTCTGTCTGATCCTCAGACCCCTGGGTTCCATCAGCGCTTCAACAGACAGTCAATGCCCCTTAATATGAAGTGGCCAGCTCTGTTAAATCTCAGTTATCCTGAAGAAATGCACCAATTATTTAATTTAGTCCTCTTCACAAAAAAAAAGACTAAAAAAACTCAATAAATAAAATCAAGGTAATTAACTGATGAAATCGTGTCCAGTTGTTTTGTTAGATAAGCAGTTCTGTAAGGTCTACTTCAAAGCGAAGAGAAAAACTCTTTTTACAGCCCAGAGAAGACAGAAGCTCTGCCGTTTGCTCATGTCAGCCCTCTCAGTCTAATTATCCTTGGTGAATCCGAGGGTGTTGAGCAAGACTGTAATTAGTCGACCCCTTTCTGTGCTGCAGTTTGGGAATCCATTGGATTGCCGTAGGAATCAATTGTGGAATGGCAGACGAGTGCGCTTTCTGTACCGCTCATCTGTCCAGCGGTGACTGGAGCGCAAATTTCGGCCCGCACTTTTTTTCGCGCACCCCTATTGCCAGGCGCCCACACACAGATGCGCAATTGACTGCCAAACACAACTGATCCGCTGCGCTTGACACTTTCGGGCAACAGCTGAGCAAGGGGTGCCCTCCAACACCCAGTTTCTTCACGCGTAAAACGATTTCCATGGGAATAAAAGAAAGCGGTCTAAAGATAGACTGTCGAGGTAAAGTTGCTGAGTACAGTGGTAGTCACTGCACAGAAAAAGAAAAGAAAAATATATATTTTGTATTTCATTTCATCCAATTTCAGCCTTATTTTAGTCAAGCAAAGCAACACGGTCTCCTTGATCCTTGGTACCTAAATTGCATTAAGTTAATCCAGATGTGAGAGAAGTTCCCCATTCATGCAGATTCATCATCGACTCGGACTTCAGCAGAGAAGGCGGTAAAAAGAAGTTTTCTAAACTCCTCAATCGTGGTTTGACTCCATCGC
The DNA here is from genome assembly GCA_032357445.1 of Enteromius radiatus. Lineage (NCBI taxonomy): Eukaryota > Metazoa > Chordata > Actinopteri > Cypriniformes > Cyprinidae > Enteromius > Enteromius radiatus. The sequence goes on from JAUCMS010000045.1 coordinate 7,176,924, forward strand.
TCCGCAATAAACAAATCTCCATTCCGCAGACTAATCCAACGAATGGTATTCCAGTATGGTTATGGGCATCCCATTTGAATTTTGATGGGTAAACAAGTCTCCAAATCTAGTCCGAAATGTGTTTGCCATTAGACGCCAGAACTGCGCCTCTCCACGGGCTGAGACACCCCCAGCTGCGCGCCTGCGGCTCCAACTGAGATCCAGCACAACCAGGCTTTGACTTTACTGGTGATGATGCGATTCCTTTGGAAAAAAAATCTATAATCCAGCTCGAAGTTTCAAGAATCAAGGTTGAAAAAAATAAATCAATTTTCCTGAGATGAAAACGAATGATTGACGTGTCCATTGTGAGCGGTGATGGAAAAATATTAAATTCCCTTTATCATTTAAAAGTAAAATAATTAAGCGAGTTGATATACAGCCAAATTGAACCCCCCACCCCCACTTTCTTTTTACTGGTCGCCTCAGAAGAAATACAGCAAATGAATTAATTAAAGAAATGCAATTGTTAAAAAAAGAAATAAAAGAACATCTTAAATGAGTCTAATCCTAAATAATTGCAATTATGCTCAGAGGTTCAAACGTTTTTGAACGTCTGAGAAAAACTTTGCATGAAAGAAAATACAAAAGAAACTAATTAAACTAATTTAAACATACAATACCTTTTTAATCCCTTTTAGTTGTTCCCTTTGATAAAAGAACAGCCAAGATGAATGGCAAAGCTCTTGTAAAATACTCTAATCAGCCCAAGGGTCCTCAGTTGTAAAGCAGTAGTAATCCTCTCACTTGTGCTGCGCTCCTCCGTCCTGCTCCACGGCCACTCACACAAATGCGCCTATGCAACAGAAACCTGTAATTGATTCAATGTTACAGTCCATCCTTCCCAGAGAACTAATCATCTGGCTCAAAGTAAATAACTCTCAGGAAACGGCCCCTCCTCCTTCCAAAATAAGAGACCGTGTTTTCACACTGCAGCTCCGAAGAGGAGTCAGATTTCTCCGTGCTCTGCAGTTCTGAAGGAGGTGCATGAAAAGAGGTTGAGCAGGGAAGAAAAGGACCATATGTTTTTTGTAAGTCCAAGAGGGGCCCTTTTGGAATAAAGGGATCTTTTTGTGGGGACAATGAAGTCAAGTGACCCATTAAAAGTGTTTTTATAGAGGCTTAGGTAGGAAAGAAATCAAAGAATTGGGAATGCACAATTACATTCAGTTACTCGATTAACCTTGTCATCACGCTCCATTCTTCACGTTCAGCTTTTAGTTGATTGCGCTTTTCAGTTGTGGTTGTTGCTGCTGGAGTAGCTGTGTGCGCTTTGTTTTATGCATAATCATTTAAGAAGACTTTTTAATTGTGGTTCTCCTGTCATTTCTGCAAGGAAGTTCAACTTTTCAATTTATTCAGCCTGCATTTCTAATTTTTAATAATCGCCAATATATATATAACCAAAATGTCATTCCTATCTTTGATTTTCAGATAACATATTTTATTTATTTTTTGTAAATCGTGCAGTGTGATTTAAATGGACCAAAATTGCTAATTGGGTCCTTCAAAAGCAAGTGCTGACACATGCAAGGGGGCGCTCTAACATAAGAAACAAATTCAATCGTTCTCGGTCTCTCTCCTTGTATATCAGTTATTACAGCCTGCTTTTAAACAACCGTTTAGCAAAAACATTAAGACATTACCAACTCGTGAAACTTTACATTGGGTTTATTTGTCTATTTGGTCTAAAAGTTGTGGAAAACTCCCACAAAGTTGCCACTATCTCTTCTTTTGTTTTTGCCCTTTAGCTGTTCTTTAAGTCATACCAGAGATAATGGCTCATTATGAATTAGTACTCTTCGTGTCCCTGCACACGGTGATTCGCCGCTCTCTGTGCAGATGACTGACCCGGTATGTGGTGAGTGAAGCCCCGGGGCAGGCTTGGCCCCCCTCTAGCCCTCTCCGTTCTTCCTGCAGCCGGTCCAGAGGAGCCCTCCTTGCAGCTCACCCTCGTAGAGAAACACGCATCTCCAGTTGCTCGGCACAATTATTTCCACATGTTCGTGCCGCACGGCCGCTCAAAAGAACAGAGCCCCTTGTTCTGGAAACAAAAGTCTCTAATCTCTGAGACTAAGACTGAAGCCTTTAGAAACTGCGCGGGATACCTTGATCGGTGCTTTAGTTTGGAATCGTTGCAATGCATTGACGTGAGCAAAATATTGGCAACCAATACGCGCAATTATGCGGCTCTAATTCGATTGCGTGGCTGTAGTTGGTTTTTGTTTGCTTAAGATGTCTGCATTAAACGTATTTTAATGTCAGACTTTAACAAAGGGTAGGTATTTGATAATGAGAACATTCTGGATCTAGTCAGCTGAACTCATGCACTTTTCAACCTGTAAAAATTGCAGTTAATTTTTCCAGTTTTCTGATTGTGCTGTTTTTTTGTTGTTTTTTTTAGTTTAACACCAGTTCAAAAGAGTTCAGTCAGTTCAAAAGAATGTCCAGTATGGGACGAATGCGCGAGCTGGAGGGAGAATCTGTTCCTAGCTACGGGACACCAGGACTTTAGTCTACCTCCTCTCAGTATGTTTGACGCCAAGATGAAGAAATCGTTTTCACAGGAACACGCACATCCAGTGAGAGTTTTATCTTTAATGTCAGAATGAAGAAATGCGGTGCGATTTTTTAAAGTCTAGTCTCTCTTCAGAGAGATATAACCACATGGTGGCGTATATGTCCATCGGTGGGACAGACTGCATTCATCTATTTTCTGTCATTACAGTTCAAACCTGTTAAGTAAGAGAGAGGGAGATAATCGGAGAGAGAGAATTAAAGCCCTCTGGGAGTAATAAAAATGAAATCGAAGTACAAACCACATCAAAAAAAGTTGATTTAAATTTATTAGCACTATAACGACGTAAATGGTGCAATAACAGCAAACATTTGAGGTTTGACATTTTGTCATGCATACGTTGTTTCAAACACACACACACACACACACACACACACACGTTTGTTTTGCTATCTTAGTGAGGCCATTACATAGACTTCCATTAATTTTATATCAGGTGAATTACATTTTCTAACCCCTAACCCAACCCCTATCCCTAAACCTACCCTTCATAGAAACATGTGCATGACACTAGATCTACATAAAATCTACTTTCGACTGATTTATAAGCCTTTTTATCTAGTGAGGACCACCAAAATGTTGTTTTCATCTTTCACTATATATAAGGACATAAGTAAGGACATTTGGTCCCTCACAAGTATAGCCAAACAAGTACACACACACACACACACACACACACAAGGAAAAAGTATAGACTAGCCTACTAGTATTTTAAGCACGTTTTGATGTTACAACATCGTCAACCGATTTAACACAGTAACCAGCAATAACGAAGGTTCAGTTCCGGTTTCCTTAAAGGCATGTTTGGTTCTATTTTTCAGTCTCAGAAACATAAAAAGCATCAACATTGAAAATATGCAAAGCTTATGTAGAACAGAAATGCTTTAAGAAGGATTCATTAGATCAAAATAGAAAAAAAAGGTATTTTAAGCACAAGAAAGTGCTTTCTCTGTTATCTGTGCTGATATGGAATCAATGGTCAGTTGTCACTGGCTCTGACGCGCTGTTCTCACACACGCGCTGTCCAGTGTGCTGAAGCTCGCCGTTTTGTCTTTATCGGCTTTATATTGTGGGCGTGGGGCCGGGCAGAAGCGCTACCGCTCTGCGCGGAGGCAAACTTCATAATGAATGCTGCTGGCTAACCTTGAACGCAAAACACTGAGTCAGCAAAGGCACTTAACACATGAGTGTGTCAAATGTTAAAGTAAACACGCTTTTTCGGTAGGCTTTGGTTGCATAGAAATCTGAAATGCCAAGGCAAAAGTGAAACAATAACGTTACATTTTGTTCAAATCTGTATGGCTAAATTATTGGGTGCTGAAAATAGCCCTGTTATTTTCTGTCATTATGGGGCAATAAAAGTAACCCTCTTGTTTTTGTACAGATTTTCATGGTCATCTGATGTTTTTCCTCCTAAAAGTGTGGGTTAGAGTTCCAGATCCTCAACACTGTTTAGTTTCAAAGGTAAACTATAAACTGAAGAGTGATAGCTGCTGGTCTTTAGGCCAGTTTGCATGCTTTGTAACAGTATGGACACGCATCAAATTTCGTGACGTTTCGCCTATAGGTGCCGCTATAACCGAAAATGCATGCTGATCCAGCCCGGTCTCAGGAAAATGCGTATAAATAGTACGCCAACTAAAAACGAAAGCTCGTGGTACAGATACGCAAAAACTTTGGCGTATATGTGGCACGCATTTGTTTGGCGTGCATTTGATACGAAATTTATTGGCGTACACATGATACGCATCTACCCCACGACACTAATCCTACCCATGGCTTACTATTTATACACCAAAGTCCATTTTTGGACATGCTATATATGCGTATAACAGCAACCTTTCCAACAAGGAAGTTGAAATTGTAACTTTTTTTAATATAACTGGATAAATAACCAAAATCACTGCCAATAGCCAAACTACCCAAAGTATAAATAAGGCACGATTTTCATAAAGTAATTTCTGCGTAGATTTTTCACACGTGATATGTCGAATCATTACGCAATGTTTTGAAATATCGTTCATTCAGGATTAGTGTTATGGCCTCAAATGGGATCTTGTTAAATATAAAACACTTTTCCAAAAGCAGAGGCCTGAACTTTATGAGCTTTGGCTCCTCTTGTGCTCCCAGAAATCATTTCTTAAAATAGATGTCCAAAGTACTCAGTATTCTTGTTTAGAGAGACACAACACAACATTTACAACGACAGGCAATTGATACATTTCAATCGGATTATTTACAGCCCTCAAGCATGCTTTCCAACCCTCAATCATCATAATCAACAAAGAGCACTAGTCAGTAAAGAGACATTTTATTTGTTAATTTTCCAAATAATTATGTCATTGTGAACTCATGCATATCTGGAATAGACTGTGACCAGGACTGAGACCTTGAAATAGTAATGCCACCTGTTCTTCAGGCTCCTCAACAGGTTTTTCTCACATGGTTGTGCTATCTATCTATCTATCAGACTTTAATAAGGTTTCATTCCTTTAGCTAGGGCACCAGACCCTGATTCCTCTTATTTCCACCTGAATGAGTTGGCCAAAGTAATGAATAATATTCTGTCCTCCAACATTGTGTGACGGATATAATATAATCATATATTATCTCATTCAAAGCTGACCTCTTTTTACAACGGCTATACATTCTAATCCAGCAAAGCCACTAAGCACACTTGATAATATAGTGGGCACGCTCAGGAGCGCAACAATGGGACGCCTTAAAGAGGAGCTGACACGTCTCAGAAAGGGCCCATTCTAGAGAGCCCGACAAAAGCGCTCGGGACATATTGTGTGATGACCGAGTTCCCACTAAATTAAGTCACCATGGACAGCACTGATGGGACACGTGTCTAGAATTCCCATTTCCATCATCTTTAAAACAACGGGTTTTGGACGGAAAGTCCTAACTATGTCCTCGATCTCAAGAGTTCACGTTAACGGCGTTTTCCAGCATTTCACTTCGCAGTTTAAACTATTTAAAAAAGCGGTTTCCGAGACTGAAGACAAAACAGGTTTTGGAGGCATTCATTGCCCGAGTGCCCCACTTCTCGCGAGGCGAAAGCAGCTGCAAGCGCTTAAAAGAGGCTTCTATTAATTGCTCTTTGTCATGCGTAATTGCCCATTTTGCGACAGTGTGTAATCTTTTAAAAGCTGAGCTGTACTTTGTTTCCATTTAATATTTGGTTGTAAGCATCGGATTGTCTAATATATCTGGTATTCAACTGCACCATCCGTCCAAGTGATAGCTATTACATGCCATAACACCAAAAAGAGAGCTTGCATGAGCCTACCTTGCCTCGTATCCTTAGCTCGTGAAGCTTAATGGAGTTTTTCTAAAGAGTAGACTGTCTACCTAAACAAATATTTTTATTTACAAACAAGACTACCTAGATCTCATTGATTTATTTTTCAGTAGCTTTTCAAATTCCAAATTCGAGACTTCAGTCTGATATTAATAAAGCAGCAATTGTCCAGGGTCAGCCGTGTCACATCTGAAAAACGGGAGTCAGTTTGAAACGGCTGAAAACTCTTTTGTCCGGGGGTCTTTCTCTCTCACACCTGCGAGGGGTGAAGTCTAATTCGATTAATAAGAAATTCAATATATATTCATTAGGTGCCTTCCCTCGATAATATATGATCGTGAAGCGAGACGTGAAAGGAGGCCATTTATTCCCCCTCTGAAAGGACCTGCGTGGGACCAAAATTTCACCTGCTTCCCCTCTCAATTAGGAATGTATCCCAAACTCTGACGGAACACGAGTTAAATTAAGCGTTCGCTAATTTCCTATCACCCCTCCTACGTAATCCCTCAATTTTCAGCATGCCCCCTCAATTTGGCCCAAGTTGAAAGGTTCAAATAGTGCCTAATGAAACAGTGACTAAATCGTTTTCTCGCGCGCGGAGGAACCCTGTAGACGTCTCGTGAAAGGCCTTGAGCTCGCCGCCGTCGGGGGTCCGCCGGCTAAATGCGAGTTCCTGGCAGGACAATCTAACCTGTCAAAGCCTTTGGCCAGCTCTGCGTAGCTTTTTTTCCTCGCTCGTATTGAAGAAATTGCTACATAAGCAACCAACGTGGGACAAAAACTGCAATTAAACTCCTTTCGGATTAATTTAACAGGGGGACAACCGTCTCTTGAAAAGCACGCACAGAATAGGGTCGACGTATAATTGACTATCACCTGGCTCGTGAGATACAAATTCTCTCTTATAGGCCTTTTGTGGCCTGAGCACTAGTAGGGAATATACGAAAGGGACACTAGAAAGTAAGTGAAAATATATCTCATATAATGTTTAAATGATATGCCTAAACACCAGGGGAGGCCGGGCAGTTGAAATTAAAATCTGTGAACAAACAAACAACAAAAAAGTTACAATTAAATTAAATAAATTCAAATACAGAAACAAACTGTAGGCTAACAATATTATAGACAACACTTTAGGAGGCTTTTAAGAAAGTAGTTTCTCCCGTTCTCTTTGAAGAGTGTTCAAGGGGTCAGAAGGCTGTGAAGTGTTTTCTCAATAAAACAAATGCGACTGGCGTCTTGCAGACATTTAAAACTAATTGTCAGGTGTTTATACGATGATACAACAAATGCTGAACTTAGTTTGTATTCAAAGTATTATTTAAAAATAAATTGAAATTGAAAATATTTTACATTTGAGATACTTTCTCCACCCTTATCAGGTAAAACTTGCCAACTAAACATTAATGTGCCTATCTATCTCATTTCTTTATGTTGCCACATGAAGGATTATGTATTGTTTTGTTTGCATTTGTGAAATATTGAAACAGTGTCACAGTATAGGAAAATGAATGCAGTACTCATATGAGTTTCACAAGTGTAGTTACAGAAGTAATTTTATTTAAATAAATACAAATATACACATTTTCTTTAATATGCACATAAAATTCAGGTGAAAAAAAAAATCAGTTTCTCAGTAGTCTAGGACAGGTTGGATTAACAGTCTGCGTATTTACAATAGCACACAAGGAGCGTTTTAGCTTCTCTATCCAACATTTATTCTTCAAAGAACAGGGAAGACAGCATGGATCATCCGTGGTCGTTTCAACTGTAAAACGTATTTTACTTGCATCACTGAATTATTATTTCACAGTTTGTCGTACGGATAAGACAAATAACTAACTTTAGTGTCAGGGTAAAAAAAGGAATTGGTATAGTAGCTAAACTTCCATACCCTTCTGGTTATGGAAATATGGAAGACATTATCCCATAAATTCAGTCGTTTCAAGGGATCCGTATGTTTAAATGTGCCATGCAGGGTACCAAGCTTAAGTCTATGATGTTCGAGACACCCCTAGATAGGTGAAGTCTCTTTCTCTTCTGTTGCTGACACAGGTGACAGAGATTCTTCGTCTTCCGAGCGCGGATAGTGTGAGTGGCTGCCCGAGCATTTGCATCCTGCGTGCGCGCTCCGTTGTGTACCTTTGCCTTCTTTCTTTTGTTTAACGCGGCGGTTTTGGAACCATATTTTCACCTGTTTCTCTGACAGGTTTAAATACGTGGCTATTTCGATCCTGCGTAAGCGGGAGAGGTACATGTTAGATGAGAATTCGCGCTCCAACTCAAGCAGCTGAGTGCTGGTGAAGGCAGTGCGCATCCGTTTGCCATTCTGTATGTGGCTGTTGTCTGACGCACCTGTAGAAGAAAAAGCAAGAAACTCTTAAAATCACGTCAGCGCCAACCAACGTTGCGAAATAATTCAACGAACGCCGTTAACATGTAATTTTGTGTATTTGAAAAGTAAATGCGCCAAACACGGTCAACATGGTTATATAATATTAAATCGATAAATAGTGAAATAAAACAAGGTAAAATGCGTGAAGACTGATTTTTGAATTCTATAAATTGTCGAATAGTCAAGCGTCTCGTCATAAGGAGTAACAGGTGCACCTGTATAGCTTGCGCGCGCACTCACTCACCTAGAGACAGACAGTGATAAATCCGAGGGTCAGTGACGCTGTAGCTTGTGGGCGGGTGTCCGTGTCCCGGGTGCGCTAACGCGGGGCTCTGTTGGTGTGCTACCCTCTGACAGAAAGCCGCGTCACCGGCGGAGAAGCCCTGTCCCTTCAGCAGCTGGATTCCGCCGCGGGGAGAATGGATATGCGAGGTTACGCACAGCGGACAGACACAGAAGGTGCCGGTCTTCCTTGACGGGCAAACGGGCGCAGTGACGCTCATCACTCCGGGAGAGTGCATGCCAATAGGGATGAGAAAGTCCTGTCCCGTGTGCTCGCTGAGAGCCGGACGAGCGGGATCCTTGATAATCAAAGAGTCTACGTAGAAAGACCTCGACATGATCGCTTCTGTCTGCGTGTGATGCTGATGGTGTCAGTGATACCACACTGATGGCGTTGCTCCAAGGACGTGCGCAGTACACAGTTGTCTTAACACTGTTCTAAAGCCCTCGGGAGCTGGCTTATGTTTGATAGTTCAACAAAAGGGACCCCGGAGAGGGCCGGCCCTAACATCACCCACGTGCGCTCACGGCCTAGGGGCTTTAGTACCTCTGGTGTCCCGAAACACGTGATGCCCATGAGAGCCTCCAATCAAATCTTTGCCCATACAGTCTTGTTAGCTCGCGGGTATGCGCTCCTCGACAGGCAAAGTGGCACAACAGCTCTGGCAAGTGCGCCTACTGAGATATCAACAATTATCCATTTATAATCCCTTTATAATGCTCTAATATACTGCAATATTATTTTGATTTCCAAATAATGCTGAAGAAAGGAAGGCCTATATATTCCTAACATAAACCGAGCTTGTCTTTGTCGACATAAAACTTTCTCCATTTCAGATGGCAAATTACACCTCAGCATACAAAGAATAAGAGAGTATTTGCCAAAAGCCTGGTCTATAAGAAGTTAACAATCGCCCCTCATCTATGGTTTTCTTATGTTTACATTGGCTACTTTATTAGGAGTTCCTTCACCTAAACTTAAATTTAATAGACGATGCATCCACATATTTGTATGTTTACAACTAACTATACTACAAGAACATTTCCCCCTCCTATTTAACAATAATTATTTGATAAAGTATAGACCGATTAACAAAAGGAAACATAACTTATAATAAATGTCGTCTATGCTTGGCTTATATGACTCTAATGACCAAACTTCTAGCCAAATATTTCTTGTGACAAAACATCGTTTTATTCAAAGAACTGAATCTAATAAAATTGTTTCTATGCAAAACAAATGCAGCTATAATATTGGTTCACGTCAGTTTGGAAAGATCACTAGCCGACAATTACAGATTTATGGTTTTCAGTGGAGTCTGGGCACTTGCAATTTGATAGCGATTAGGATTCAATTAGAAAGTGTTTATTGTGGAGGTTTTGGAGTGGATAAACAGCCAGCTATTTCAGAAATGCGTTAATCCCTCATCTTGTGACAATAATTAGCGGGTTTGATCTCTCTGCGGGTCAGCACCGGGTTGAGCTTCCACTTTCATCTGTGCGCGAACGCCTCTTACCTCCAGAGGCAGCGCGAGGAGGCCAGTGGCGCGAGCGAGCGAGTTTTGAACAGGTTAAGTCTCCACAAAACGGTAGGTCTGGCATTATTCTACCTCCTACTCTGTCGGGAGAGACGTAACCCCTTCAAATCTTGTCTGAAGGTTACAGTGAAAGTAATGCTGTCAGTCTATAAGAGTCTGTGAATGTAGGCTGCAATTATCTCAGCTCACACTCAATTACAGGCTTGACACCTGAGCTGTTCAATAACATGCAAAACACAGTAAAATCAGCTCTCATTTGACGCGGCTTTTAAGGATGTTAAGATAGAACTGAAAGTCTACTAATGATGATTGAGGCCAAAGTTCAAGCGCCGTAATGACGATTTCATATCAGCATTTAGAGCTAGTATCACCAAGAGAAGACGCTGCCGGGTGCTTTGCTTTATAGGCATTTAATTGCTGAAATCAGCGGCAAGTCTCATTCTTAAACGAGGTAGAATATGACTTTAAAATGGGCTGAATTGGGGAGGCGAAAAAAAAACAAACACATCTGTCATTCTGGCTGTAATTGTTGTAATGGAGGAAACACGGCGTATGAGACATGAGAGAAGAGGGAGAGAGAGACAGAGATGAATGACAACCCATGCGGAATGATTCGCGGCGCGCGCCCTTCATACCGTCCAGTCTTCAATATTATTTCCCCCCCTCCATAATTCTTCACGATAAAATTTCATTGTCTATTAAGTAATCCCACAAACGAGAGTCTTTATGAGTCTGTAATGAGCTCTAATTGCCACGACTAGCCGGGCCACGTGGAAGGATTTAAGACTAAGCCGTCGGGTACTGTGCACGGAGTGTTACCTAGCCATTACTTTCATAATTCAAGGGGAAAATTAGCCCATTTAAGGAAAAAATCCTTTGATTCCTTTCATTCTGCTCCGGGTGATAGGAATACATCGTTGTCTGCTTGGGTTAAGACGGAGAGCCTAACAAACGCGTATATAGGGCCTATTTCAAAGAGAAGCGATTGTGGTTGAATAACGCAGATATTAAAGATAAAACTACGCAAATACCATAATCAGCATTTAAACACTTTTTTTTAGTCGTACTTTATAGTGTAGGTCAGCTAGGGCCTATAAAAAGCATGGGTTCTGGCTTAAATTAACTGTAAATTTATGCTAAAAAATAAACTCATAGCTACTCCTCCGATTTTCTTCAGTTTTTCTTTCCACTATAAATATGTTTTTTTTAACCATTCAGTAATATTAAGGCATAGAATTTCACATTTTGCCTCTTACTAAAGGTCACCTGGGGAAAAAAGCCCACTGGATGTAATTTTCTGCCAAAGCACTACAGATAGACAACTTTCATAAACACCTGATACTTCCACAAACTCTTTTGCATAAGTGGAAATGAATGGATTTGTTGTGACAGTTGTGCAAAGTGGGTCCAAACCGACTGCTCTCACAATGGAGTTTATTTTTTGACATAGGCTACTCACGAGTTCTACATGAATAATACAGAAGCTGTTATAAAATAGTTTATGTGAGCGATTATGAATGGCAAAAAAAAAAAAAAAAAAATCAAATAAACCAAGAGAAATGGACAGCGTGCTGAACCTTTCCAAAGTTCTGTAACATTTCGTTGCATTATTGAATAAATTACTTTTTATATGCTTCTCGAATGTTTAGACCTGTTGTATTCTAATTAAAAATGCATGCATTTGAATGGATTTCAATTGAAGGATCAGAAGTGCGTGCAGTTCTGCTGGAATATAATTTGTAAATGTTAATGTGCAACTACTGAGAGAGACTAGGCTACTTATAAATAATAGTAATAATAGCCTTTATTATTAGCATTTATATTATATTCACATCAAATACGAATATCTGGTATGTGTTGAAAATGAACACATTTGTCATCGTATGGTGGCAAATGCTCTCACCTTCACTCCCGTGCAATATTGCACTATAAGCGGTCCATAACTGCCGTATTGCATAAGTGTCATTAATTTGTGTCAACGCCTCCTCACAAAAGTTGCATTGTGGCGCAAGGGGCCAGCCCGCGGCCCATCCCGACTGATACAGTGGGTGATTCCCCCCATTCCCAGTAACTAAGCAACACACGGTGAATACTGAAAACTGAAAAGAAACACTCGGGTTTTCAATATAGTCTTCAATAGCAAGGGGAAAATGAACAATGATCCCGCAGACAACATAATGCGGCGCAGTGACTTTTCATTGCCAATTATCTCCTTCATCTGAATAGCAGCTGCAGGCCTGCTCTTCATTTCATCGTTTTGGGGGCTGAGTGGGGGGCTTAAATTCAATTGCCTGTGTGTGTCAAAATCTAATTTATGTCTTAATGACGAATACGATTTTTATGAAAAGAAGCCAGAGCCACACACATAGGAATTTCCTACAGCAAACTGCAACTTTTGCTTATTCCCAACGTTTTCCTTTATGTATAAACGACAAGATATATTTTTTTTCTCAATAAAACCTCAAAGAATGAGTGAGACTGAGGGAGAAGCCGCGTAAACAGCGCGCAATTAGGAGAGGCCAGAAACAAGATAAATGCCGACAGATTCGGTGATGCTGAACTCAGTGTTACACACAGAAACTTCACTAACCTCATTAAAAAAATCCGCTCTCTCATCACCTTATTATAGGGCACAACTCTTCCTAATAGCCAACAGTTCTTTCCAAACCAATAGGCAAACATTCATGACTAAACCACAACAGGCGAGACGCGGGATCAAATAGCCCTTATGCCGATTGCGTTTCGCTTGACTGGAATAAAATGTAGTAAATATGTAAAGGTCTTAATCAAAGGCCCATAGAGATCTGCAAAGTTATATCCTAACCATTACTTTAAAATAGATATGTACTTGGGAGGTCCGGTGCTGTAAATTAGCCACAATAGATGTTTACTGGTTCGAGATAAGTATGAGCATATTATAATAACCACATCCATTCCATGTTTTTCCCATTTAATTCAACTTTGTTTTAAATAATTATAAATCTTAATAAACTTTATTTAGAATCTGAAGTTTTGTACAAGCATGAAATGAGTTGTTCAAATCCCCTTTTTTATTATCTCCATGCAGTGACTTAATGATTAAAATATCAGTATATGATAAACATATATTTAGTATCAGTCATTAAATTAATGTGCCAGATTAAGTAATTTATTGTCAGTAAACTGCATCTGAAATAAAAAAAATAAATAAACATTTTATTAATTATATTAAGAATTAATATATTATCAGATTATTACTCAGATCCCTCTCCCTGGATCACCACCTTAACGTGGTGGAGGGGTTTGAGTGCCTGAATGATCCTAGAAGCTATGTTGTCGGGGGCTATATGCCCCTGG
>JAUCMS010000045.1:7196377-7209720 GCA_032357445.1 Enteromius radiatus
CGTGTCTCAGCCTTGTTCCCTGCCTGCCTCGCTGTGAGGCGCGAACACACACACACCACAGACGGACATACGTGACACCCCTCCTGCTTCTGGTAAGAAAATCAAATGATTAAATGCATCCAAAATATATATTTTTTGCGTTACATAATAAAGCAAAACATAATACATAATGTGTACAGTGTATATATATATATATATATATATACAAACACATTCATGTATATTATTTAAGAAAAATATTTTATGCTTAAATATTAAATTTATTGTATGTGTGTATTTATATACACATAATACATATACACAGTACAGACAAATATATTATGTAAATCCTTTTATTTTGGATGCAATTAATTGATTTGACAGCACTAACTAACAACAACAACAACAACAACAATAATACTATTTTCCTATGTATCTATCCTTAGCACTTGCTATTTATTTATTTAATTCTATTTATCTATTTTGTGGAGAGACCTGAATAGCATATCTGCTTTAACTTGGGGCATGAAAAATAATTTACTTCTTACCGTTTGTCTCTACTATTACCATGTGTGTATTAATGGGAAAAAAGTCAAATAAAGTAGAAATTCAAAAAAAGAGGGCCCAGGACAACCTTGACCTTTGACCTATAGCTTCTGACTTATGGCCCTGAGTGTTGTGTTAACTATCCTGATGACAGGAGTGGCTGAAAAGCAGAGGGAACATTAACAGATTTATCCTGAGAGAGAATTAAAGAGTGAGGAGATATTTTTCTCCCAATGACAAGTGGATGGAAAGACGGGAGTGAACTACGGATAAATGACGTGGACAGGGAAGCAGAGAGAGAGAGAGAGTGACAATGGAAGATGGGAATGGGAATATAAAATTTGAGAGACAGAGACAAAGAAAAACCTGCAAATGCTGAGACGGGACACTGGAAGAGAATGCAGAAAGAAGACCAACTTTCAAAGTCAGCGAGCAAGTGTCTATCCGGCCGAATACACAGGCATTCAAAGGGGTCAACCCCATTGAGCCTCTAAAACGCTGTCATGATAATCCATTGCAAAGATCTTAGCCAGTCTTTTAAAACAAGTCTGGAATTTTTTACGCTTTTACGCTCTCCACCCTTTTCTTTCCAACCCCCTGTTTTTTTCTCCCTCCCACCCCACGTCCATCCTCAAATCTCTCTACCCCAGTATTCACAAAGTCATTAATGAGACATTCAAGGCTTTTTGAATCGGCCAGAGACATTGTGTGTCAAAGAGCGAGAGACAGAGCGAGAGAGCGCGTCAAAGAAAAGAAAAGGGGAGTAGAGAGGGAGAGCAAATAGTGGAGATGGCCCAAATGTACTCCCAGCTGAAAGCAGTTAGATCATGTTCTTTTCATGGTCCGATTAGAATCAAATCGATCCCTCAGCACCACCACCCCCTTCAACCACACACACACTTCTCTAAGCAACTCCAAAGAGCTTTTCCAACAAGTACACACTGCAGCCAGACGTCCACCTGAATGGTAATCAAGTTGCCCCGCTGAAATGTGTTTGTAAATGGGACATGGGTTAGCAAGACAGAGACAGGCAGAGAGTTGGGAAATGTCTCTTGATTGTGTCCAAAATGTCACATTTACACTCAGCAAATGATCTGACAATGATTTTTACACTTTTGTTTAGGGATGCACAATACAGAAAAAAAGTTATTTTTATTTTTAATTGTATTAAAGATATTTAATTTTAACGTTAATTTCCACTATTTTTACATGTAGATTATTTTTCAAGCTGTCATCTAATAATCACTCAAAGTTAATCTTTAAAAACGCCCTCCAGTTATTTAATAACACTGTAATCTTTTTTTTTAATTCTTAAGTTATAAATACAACAATAACAAAAGACATCAAATATTATACATAGCTTCAAAATTAAATAACAATAAAAATAATAATAATAATAATAATAGTAATTGTTTAACAAAGGATTTATTTTAAGTTTATTTTAATCTTTTTATTGTTTATTCTTAAAGTACAACAATAACAAAAGTTTTTACATCTAATAATTATGCATTGCTTTAAAATTAAATAATAATAAGAAATATTAATGAAATATTAATTATTAAATGTAATTGTTTAACAAAGGATTTTTATGTTTATTTGAACCTTTTTATTGTTTATTCATAAGTTACAAGTATAACAATAACAACAACATTTTAGACATCAAATAATTATAAATAAAATAAAAATGTAATAATACAAATAAATAAATAAAATAAAATAACGAATAAGAAAAAACAGCATTTATTTATTTTTATTGGTAATTTACTGGTTATTGGTTATATGGCAGGAAAATAATTATCTGGCTCATTCATTGGTTTTAGTAAAATATTATTATATTTTTATCTGACATTTCTTAAAGCTAATTGCAAATTTAGATACATTCAAACACATGCAAACTATATTTTGCTAATGGCTTTATTTTAGAAAAAAACAAAAAACAAGTGAAATATTGGTACAGGCACAATGAATGGCTGGAGCCTAGAGATCTAAGAGCATGAAGTTGTATTGTTTAGCTGGTATTGGCTACAGGGTGATTTAGTCGAGTGGGCATTTTAGAAATGCATTGGAAAGATTTCATGCACGAGTGTTTTTGTATCGTGGAAATTTCGTGTGCAAGTGGCATTGTGGCAGAGATATTTAGTGGGTTAGTAACGTGACTGGGGTCTTTTTAATGAATAAAGTCGAATTGTGCGAGGGGTATTTAGTGTCATAGTACCAAGTGCTATTAGACTCACTCAACCAATAGATGACACTAACATTCTCTTAGCAGCTGCAGACACTTCAGCGAGAGCATCTAGAGAGGTCTGTATGGGCGTAAGAGGACAGGGCACTGCCGATTCGTGATGGTGGATTTTTTCTGCAAGTGCTGTTGGTACACATGGAGGGTTCATGAGGATAGTGTGTGGTGCAGATGACCTTTGCCTCTAATTTCGACACTTGCAGCTGGGCCAACGGCGGGCACCCCTGCGCTTTCATTCATATTTAATTAAATATTCAAGGTTCAATAGAAACTAAGCTTTAGTGACAGCATTTGTGCCGTACTGTTGATTATCACCAAAAATTATGCTTTTTCTTTTAAAACTTAGTTACAGTGAGATTTTTTTTTCAATAAAAAAGAATAGGGTCAATCCATAACATTAAAATACTTACTGTTCAATAGGCTACTATGTGAACACTGTGGTGCACAAAAAAAAAGATGTGTAAAGATTTAGGACTTTGTTGATGACAACAAAACACCATAATCTCTGAAACTAATTATACAACTATACAGCTTCAATAATACAAACATTTCAGGCCTGTTCACACCAAAATCAATTACAATAGTGATAACTATAACAACTGTAAATATATTGGACACAATATTGTTGGAATCACTTTCAAAATAAGTTTTTTTAACAATATATATATATATATATATATATGGTAACACTTTAGTAGTGACCAATTAATTCTTACTGTTAAATAGTTGCTTACTTGCATGCCTATTATTAACATTTTGGCAGTTTATTAATACTTGTAAAGCACATATTCTGCATCCATAATCCCACCCTATACCTAAATTAAACATTTTACTAACTATTAATAATCAGCAAATTAGTCTATCTATCTATCTATCTATCTATCTATATGTCTTTCTATATACTGTATATATATATATATATATATATGAACTGCGTGTGGTGTGGATGCTAATATACTTTATTTTCCTTCTTGATGTGAATGGCCCATTAAACAAAAAAATAATTAATGTGGTTTAAATTATAAATTCTAATGAATTATGGTAAATGAATTATTTAAATTAGCATTATAAGCTTGATATTTTGCTTTTAAATCCTCTAAAAATTGGCCCCACTCACTTCCATTGTAAGCGCCTCATCGTAATTTCCATTTTTGCTTTCCTCTAAAAAAAAAAAAAACTAGAGACAAGTGATTTTTGTGTGCGTGGTGACAAAATGTTGTTGGGGTTCTATTTATTTTGAACCTGGAACACTTCTTTTAATCCAACAGTTTTTTAAAATAGTTCTAAAGTTCAAAAAGTTCCAAATATCGGTAACCAGTTGATCTCTCTAGTTACTGTTTAACTGCAGCTGCTCTGTAAGTGAGTGGGTGGGACCACCCTGCGGTCTGTTACATTGACACCTCTCTCTCTGTCTCTCCAGTCTTCCCCTTTTCACCTTACACTCGCATTCATTCCCGCTGCAGCTGCATCACCCGACCACTTTCTCTCATCCCAGCTTTCTCCCTCTCGCTCTCTCTCTCTCTGTCTGTATTTGTCTCCTCCAGTCCAGAAGATGGATGGAAGAGGCTCTAAAACAGGCCAACAATAGTCGCTAGCACAAGGTGAGCTCTTGCAGCTGTGCTAACTGGCTAGCATGAACGTCACAGTATGGCAACAGTATGCTTTTGTTCTGGCTCCCAGCCTGAAAAGGGCCATGGGGGGGTCTGCATGGCGCACTGGTGCTGGGTCATTTTTCTCTCGGTGTGCCAGTGCTACCCTTCTGCCCCTGCCTCGCTCCCTCCACAGCTGTGTGTGTGCGCTAGCGTTAGCGGGAGGAAATGCGAGGGCATGGGGATGATGGAATACGTGCGTGCGGCGGGCGGTTGGGGCCTGTTTTGGGCGCGTTTTCCCCGCCGCCCTATTAGAGGCTTGTTTATTGGCCTTGTGATGCCATTGTCCTGCGTGTTCAGGGGCGGCCACACTGCGTAATTGGCCGATTGGCCACGCTCTGCAGCGGCGGAGGTGATTTATAATGTGGCCTGAATGGGGCTGACTTCATAACGTCACAGACTAACGCTGAATAAACGCCAGAGAAACGTTAATGAAAGGATGAAACGTCCACCGAGCCCTTTGTGTCGGTGTGAAATCGGCAATCGGGACAAAGAGAGTCACTGGAGTCCCTTCTTTCTCCCTCAGTTTCTATTTTTCTCCACTTCTGCCTCTTTATTAATCTCTCTTTCGCTCCTTTTCTTCACTGTTTATCTACATCAGTCGCTCTCTTTTCTCCCTCTTTTACGCCTTGTCTCGCTCTCGCTGTTTTTCCATCTCTCTCTGTCTTCGCTAACCTCTGGCCCTTTTCTCTCTCCCTTTTTCTCTCCTTTCGCCTTTGTACTGTCTTTGTTAATGCCTCTGTAGATGAAGTTGTCAGCTCACACTTATTCTCTCCTTCTCATTCAGTCTCCCTTGTTTTATCTTAATCTTTCAGTCTTTAGATGGGCACCAGATTCCCATTCGGCCAGGAAATCTTCACCAAAACGCCATTGCTTTTCCCATTAACCTCAAATTTGGTTGCCCAACTTTTAGCCTTTTCTCTACAAACACGCACATGAAGGTTTATAATGTTTCACATGCTAAACGTGCAAATTTATTCTTCATTTTATCCTACTTCAGCTTGGCAGAGAGCATGGGAACTCATTTTGCTAGAGTAATTTAATGCACCCTAGAAAATAATGGCCCGAACGCTCCAGAAACACTCAGCTGGAAAATATGTGTTTTTCCCTTTTAAAAATATGATTCTAGTTCGACATTTCAGTTCGTATGATTCCGCTTCATCAATCAATGACATGTTACTTCATCATTTAATAACAGGACTCAAGCGACTGAAGTGAAATAATACCATTGAATTAATCTTCATTTATTGCTATTAGACCTCGATTCTGATTTGCGCAGATGCTGTGAAACGGAAAGGATCCAACACGTTACTTGATGAAGATGCCTGAACTGGCTCATTACAGCCGTGGGTCAGCTGTGGGTATGTGTGTGGGCAGTTATAAAGCTAATGGCTTGCAGGGGGCAGGTTTTAATGACCTCCTAATTAAGTCTAACCCTCCCACCATTGACCAGATCATGTAGTAGAGGTTAAAGGTCATTTACATAGAGACTGGTAACCAGTGTTCAACACCAAAATAATTGAATTGGGAATACCTACATTTGCAGAATACATCCTTCCTTTTCTTTCCGCAGCGTATAGATTTTTTTTATCAGTCTCCAATTAAAATAATGGATCTACCTTCTGTCTTTCACTCTCTGTCTTGTCCGTTAGTGAGTGACATGGTGGCTGGTCTCATGGCTCGAGAGATTTTGAAATAAAATTTAGTTGGATATTTGCTGAACTGAACTTTGAAATGGAGTTTAAATGTCCTTCCTGAATTTATCTAATACCCAGAATGACTAAAATACCAAGCTTTCATACACTGAACAGAAAAGTCAAACTTTTGTCAGCTTTGACTTACATTTACTACATTTTAGATGATTAACCATACTTACATATAAACACCATGCCCTGAAATCATTAATATGCTCTGAAAATCAATCGTTTTTAAATATATTAAGTCAGTGATATTTAAAATGATCCAAAGTAAGCCAAAATATGAAAATATTTCTTATGCATATAATATAATATTAGTGACCCCGCTTCACCACATAATTTTTTAAATTGACAATTATCTGAAAGCTGGATAAAAATACTTTTTGTTTGTTAGGACTAAACAATATTTGGCTGAGATAAGATTTAAATAAATAATAAAATGTAAATAATGATAAAAAATCAAAGTTGTTCAAATGATGTCCTAAGCAATTCATATTACCCTACAAATCAAAATTGAAGTTTCGATATATTTATAGTAGGAAACTGACTACATATCTTCATGAGACATGATATTTATTAATATCCTAATTATTTTTGGAATAAATTAAAAACGGATAATTTTGGCCCCTGCAAAATAATGTTGGCTATTGCTACAAATATAGCTGTGTGACTCCAGGATCACATAAAATATAATATAATTCATAACACTTTTAAAGTAATAAAATCATTTGAATAATTATTTGAATAAATTACATATAAGACATGGTAGTATATAAGAAAAAAAAAAGTTATCAGGAAGAAAAAAAACATTTACACACACACACACACACACACACACACACACACAATCAATTATTGCTGACTTTCTCTGTTCCCTTGGGAGAGTATTTTTAGGGGTCTATCCTGTCCTCCCAGCCTCCACTCTTCCCCCCCTGCCCCCTAATGGGAGGGTGTTAATATAATCGCTTTTCCCCTGGTGTTAAATAGGAACAGTTTCTCTTGTGTTAATTCTCCATTTTGTCGCTGTCTGTGTGCAAGACCTCTCAGTGTTCAGTCTCTTATTCGGCACTAAACGCTCAGCTACCCCCTCCCCTTTCTCTTTTCCCCTTTTCCCCTTTCTTTTCACTCTCCCCTCTCCTTTCGTGAGGCCATCTAGATTATGTTGCTAAGGAGATTTTTTTTTTCATCCTCTCTCTTTTTGCTTTTTTTTCCACTGTTTTCCATTGATTTGGTGTTAATGCATTTTCAATGCCCCTCGGTGTGTGCTGGGGGAGTGGGGGGCACTGCGAGTGCAGTCTTCACACTCACTAGAGGAATTTTACTCTGAAGGGGTCGATGGAGGAGGGGGGGAACTACCCAAAGAGAGCCACTCAAGTGAAAAATTAGGTGATTTTTAGCAAGCATGGGAGCTGGCTCATCTAGACGCACACACACGCTCACCCACACAAACCCAGTAGCACGGTGACCACCCACTCCTCTTGTATTTTCTATCCTCTCTTCAGAAAACACTCACAGGTGGACTTGCGAGGGCTGCCATTCTCCTCGCTCGTGCCAGTAACACTGCATGTGGAAGTAGCCATCCCTCTTCAGGAGACCCGTCAGCTCCTCTTGCAGGTCTGAAAATGGAAGGAAAGAAAATAACACATTCAAATAATAACAAAGATCAATAACATTTGATTCCAGGGGCACTATTTTCTTTGAGTGACCGTTGGAAAGGGTTTGAATATGCAAAAGATGCTGGAAAACTGAAGAATCTGCAGGACCTGGAGGATTTTTCTGAAGAACAGTGCTCAGTTTAAACGAGGGACTCATGAATAACCCTCACAAAACAAAAAAACAGTCGTATATCATGCAGGTAACCGCACACAGTATTAAGACCCAAGGGTTCCCTAACTTTTGAGGGGGGTTATTGTACAACATCTTTTGTGTTAATATCTTACTCAGGAGTCAGGACATACCAAATAATACAAAAATTAACAGGCATTTTGTATAATATCTCTTTTTTGGTTAATATTTTTCACAGATTCTGCAAGGGGTGCCAAAACTTTTGCTTATAACGGTATATATCTTTTTTTTTCATATATAGATGAAAACCGACTTTGGTCAAACATTTGAGGAGCCATGTGTTAAGTTTAACTGGCTTATTTTAATGATGATTGTACATTATCCCTTAATATGCACCTGGATGTACAAAGTCATCTCTTTATGCAGTTGAATTAGTCACTAAATTAGTCACAGTGGGATTAGCTGCCACTAAACAATTCACAAATGACATTTGCTTGAAGTGAGTGCAATAACTTAAAAAGTTTGTAGGATAATTTCATAAAACCTTCCAGGCATCTTTTCCACAAATATATCTCATATATCTGTTCTTGTTTTTTTCCCTCTATTGTCAGTCACTCTGTAATTTTTGGTTGCATTTATGGTGTGAATGGTGACCTCAGTCAATCAAAGAGCAGCTAAATCAAGAACTGGCAGGAACTAGAGCTGTCAACGCCCACTCCAGCTGCAGCCATCCAAAAGTCAGAGGTCATGACATGAATCTGATTTTATATGTATGATGAGTTTCTTCTGTTGCCCCCATGTGTTCCTCCACTGCACGTGCAGAATGTCTCTTTCTCTTTTCACTCCCTTATTCCATTTCAGTTGTTCAGCTTCTACTCAATGTCTGAATGTGTAAGATAAAAAAAAAGATTTAAAAAATATCTGCACATTCAAAATGTAAAAGGGAAAATTCTGGTTATTTTCTTTCTGTATAAATGTTACCAGAGCAGTGGGGCCACACATGACCTTGTGTTGTTAACCCAAAACCTAGAGAACAATTACTGTGTGACAGATTTTACAGCTGACATTCATTGCAATGACTTTGTCTAGAGCGCCCTGATTTATGCATGTCCTTCTCTAGAACTCACCAGCAATTCAGATGGAAAAAAACTTAAAAGGTAAATTAATTGGACTGTCAACATTTGTTTCACTTACAACTGGCTGACTTGTCAGCAAGAAAAATAATCATAAAAAAGCATAAAATAAATTAAAAATGTGCTCTACTTTTATATTCTTTTATATATGGGTATTACAAAACATTTTCAGCATAGGTTAAGATTCAATTAATGTAAAATGTCATATAGTTTAACTATCAAGTAAAAAGTAATAACATTTTCCTTACACATTTAATGTACAATATATATATATATACATACATACACTATTGTATTGTGCATATAAATAAAAATATATATTTATATACACATGCATATATATATATATATACATATGAACACTGCCCTCCAAAAGCTTGGAAACACCAAGTGTGGTATTGGATGATATCAGAATAAATTCCTTATAATTTTTTGGTGCAAATACTGTACATTAAAGTAACCTGACATTATCATTGAAGCAAAGCAATAATAATATTCATTTTGATTACATAATAATGGCAATATATACATGTCAAAGTTGAGGACCGTGATGTCTGTAAGAAGTGTCCAACCAGTGTCAATCATCTTTGGGCAAGCCTTCAGGAGGCTTGGAGTAATATATCAATGTTTGAATAAACTGACAGCTTGGATGCCCAGATTTTGCAGAGCTGAAGTACTCTTACACCAATTATGAATTAGTAATTCATAATATTTTCTCTAAATTCTGTAAGATCCTTGAAGAGTTTACTTTGCTGTCAAAAGGTCAAAGATCTGATACAATATTATTGTATCTTGACACAGTATTGAAGACCTGCATGAGTCCTCTTTTGTATATTAAATAAAACATTAATAGGACAAAAAATTAGATCACTGATCCATATAATCTCACCTCAGTGCAATAGGTATGCAAAAAATGTGAACTCTGGAATTTAGTTTTCCAGCCATTTCTCACTTTGTCTGTGCAAACAGTGTCTGAATACTAATACTTAGTGCTTGTAAATATCATTAAGCTTTGCTGTTTACATTGCTGAGACTGAGTAAACATCTTTCTGTCTGACTCTTTCTCCTCCTCTCCTTTAACACAGCGACTGCGTGTACGAGTCTGTTCATGTACTCTACTCCGACACATTTCTGATTCAGTCTTTTATGTTTATAATGAGAGTGTGTTAGAAAAATAGATTAGAGAGCGGCCCAGAGGAGCTGACAAGGCCAGCATTAATTATGCAGCTTTCAGGGAGTTTGTTTACTCATATGATTATGGATAATAACATAGTGAGAATGAGCCAGGAGAAAATGGTAAACACGATATACACAACTCAACCCGAGACAATTGGAATTGCCTCAGAGAGTCTACACAAATGCACTCGCAATGGCTTTTATGATTAATTAGTGTTTTACAAGTGAAAATGCTATCAAATCTGTTCAAACCGCCTCAGGGCAGAAGCCACGTCATTGTGGGAAATTGACGGAAAAGCCATTAATGTTATTGACACATGAATACTGCGTTTACTGTGAATGTATGCTGCCAATCACATACGCTTGTACTCACTAACACCACCCTGTGTTTTGCACATCACTGTGAGAACAAACTCTTTCTTTTGATGGACAGAAAAGGAGAATCAGAGACACTAGCATTCATCATCCATTTGATCCCTTGTGGGAAAACCTTAATTCTCTGGGACAGGGACTGAACAACAACAAAAAAAAAAACGCAGCAAAACTGAGCAAATTTTTCTTTTTGTCCTTCATAGGATGGCCTATTCTTTCTTCTCCCTGGCTGGTACAAATTGGGCAACTGTGGACCTTTTCTCCTTGGAGGGAGATGCAGGATGCGGCGAGGCCGGGATCTCAATCGGGCGTTGATGTGAACAAAGTTAATCCCTCATTGGTGCCGATGTGACCCGAAAAAATCGGCTTAAAGTGGCTCCGTTAAACTGGACACAGTTCTGCCATTCAAAGGCGGCACCATTCCCCTTCCCTTTCCTCTCGTCTTCCCTCTCCCTCGTCTCTGCCACCCACACACACCAGCAGTAGTGGAGCATTAAGACAAATACATTCATAACCCTGTTTTATTAAAGACTCGGGGCCCCTGGGTGTTGTGTAGGGGCCCTGGGGGGGCCGGTGCGACAGCGGGGCGATTAGGCTAAGCCTTCCCATGAGGAACATGAACACGACACAGCAGCCACTGGGCCCTGAGATGTCCGTTCCCCTCCCACCTCGAAACCTAATCCTCTATTTCATGCACATTAGTGCTGTGTAAACGCTCCCCCAGGCTGCCTTTACAGTGAGCTTCGCTTTAGAAGAGAGATGCGCTACTAAAGATGCTGAGAAGCAGTAATGCTCAGACATATTTTTTTTCACAGGCACAAGAAAGTGATGGGAAGTGTAGAAAAACTCCTTTAGACATGCTTTATGTTAATTTTTTTCTGTATAAAATGAACTGGTGCACTTGTGAGGAATACTGTTTTGAGATACAAGAGTCTAAAAGTGATACGAGGCTGGTGATTTATAAATAGACAATATAAAAATGAAATATTTCTGACTAAATAAATTCATGATTTATGAATATTTAATACAAAACTAATCAAAAGCTAAAACCAATAAAAAAAAAAAGCTCATGGTGTGTTTTTTTCTTTCCCCCAAAATTCTAGTTAATGTTATCACATTGGATTAATATTATTTGTATATTTTATTATCTTGATGCATTTAAAAGGTGGTATTCTTACATCTAAAAATACGTACAATGCACTAATTTTATTCATATTGTATTGCAAAACACTTTTTTCCGCTATTGAGGAGGGATATAGGTAGGTTTAAGGGTGGGTTATGCAGTAAGGGATGGGTCAACAGTGTAATTATAAATGTAGTTACAGAAATTAATTACATATGTAATTATATATATATATATATATATATATAAGTGCAATGTAAAACCATGTACAGTATGTACACAATAAGTGCACCTAATGATTAATTTAAATGTAAGTACATTGTAGTTAAGGCCACTTAATATAAATTGGGACCAAACTGCTTATGAATTTCTCAATAGATTTTCAATGAGGGCTATAATCAATCAGTTCCAATTATAATGCAGAGTATGAAAAATAGCCTAGATGTTCATTATGAGATGTTTAACATTGTTATAATCAGCATGTAAAAATGTGGAAATACATATAAGCTAATATTATTATTTAATTATATTAATATATTATTATTATTATAATTTGTATCTACATTAATTTTTGTTTTTTTGATCAAAAATAGTATTTAAATTAATGTACTTTCTTCAACAAGAAAAATATACTTTGAGTCAGGTTTTATAAAATAGACATAGAAAATATTGTTTAGGGAAAGCTATTTGTTTTCCATAAGCTCAAGTTATTAAATATAGATGTGAATATTTGTTTTATTGGATGAATGAAAACATTTTTATAGCGTAGTGTAAAGATTTACGTTAAGATTGTGACAATTCTAATCTAAATGTAAAATGAGAAATAAGAATGCAAAATAAAAAAAACAACAGCATTGACTGAAATGCTACAGATATTTTGTGCATCTCTGAAGATTGCTTAAAAAATACATAAAAAGGAAATAAAATGGTATACTCTCAAATTTCTTAAACTGAAAGGTATTCTGAAAGTATTTGTAGCGCAAAAATAAGCTCTCTCTTTTGCCTTTAACAGTCTTGTGGTTAGATTCTTCAATGCTGATTCACTTTAAGGCTATGCAGAAGGAGGCCTGATCTTTGTTTTACTGTGTTCATGCCTCTATATGTCTGTGTAAGAACGGCCTGTTTCTGATCAGTGTGCTTGAAAGTAATGTGTGGGCTTGTGTGATGTGTCCCGAATCATTAACAGTTCTGGCACATGTG
The DNA here is from genome assembly GCA_032357445.1 of Enteromius radiatus. Classification (NCBI taxonomy): domain Eukaryota; kingdom Metazoa; phylum Chordata; class Actinopteri; order Cypriniformes; family Cyprinidae; genus Enteromius; species Enteromius radiatus. The sequence continues at coordinate 7,209,277 of JAUCMS010000045.1, forward strand.
TGTTAGGGAGCTTGTCACTCTATAGTAAGCAGTGACTGTGTGAGTCTCAATGTACATGTCAGCATTTAAGTTAAAAAAAAAAAACTGCTGTTTTGTTGTGGTCAGGAGATGCTCTTGAAGCTCAGCCTTTTGTGCTGTTGCTTTTTTTATTGTCTGATGGTTAGAAGAAAAAAAAATGTTTGAATCACTTGGCTGACACAAAAGGCAAACCCTCCTTTCAAAGCCACTTCAGAGGTGCAAAAAACAAGAACCACAGTAAAAAGAAAAAAGACTCAGTCCACACATTCTCTGATTTATGCTTCTCATCACTGTGAGAAGAAACAGTGACAATCAGCACTTTGTGGTATCAGCAGCAGAAGCAAGGTATACACACACACACACACACTCACTCACTCACTCAAAAAAAAGGTACAGAACTGTCACAGTGCAGTAAAGCTACAAAAG
>JAUCMS010000045.1:7209820-7222320 GCA_032357445.1 Enteromius radiatus
ACACACACACACACACACTCACTCACTCACTCAAAAAAAAGGTACAGAACTGTCACAGTGCAGTAAAGCTACAAAAGTGGGTACATTTAGGTACTAATACCAATAAAATGTAGTAATATGTGCATTTTAAATATTATTTAAACTTGAAAACATGAATGAAAATTGGAAATGCATGAATTTAATTAATTAGAAAACCAAACTGAGTGGACAAAAAAATTTATAAATGTAAAATTGTAAATGAAAATGAACAAAAAAAATGGGTTTAATATTATTTACACTTTACACAGCTGAAAATATAAAATGTATAAATGTCAGTGCATTAGAAAAATAAATACCAACTGAGTGAAATATAAAATTAAATGCAATATATTGTTTTTAATTAAAATATTCTAAAAAAAAAAAAAAAAGGTTTTATGTTTTGTTGGCAAAGTGTGCTTATGCTATCTTCCCAAAAAAGTATATTATTTAATGCTATGGCATTCATATATTTTAATGTTCAGAAACTTGGAGCCACTGTATACCACAAAAGTGTCAATTGTCATTTTTATCAATATGGGTACGGCCACCGTTATTATGCTCAAAGAAATCTCATCTTGAATTCATTCACTCTGTTCAGCTGAACTGACAGTGATCTGATGCCTGGCCAGCTTCCAGGTTTATGTGTGTATAGCAGGAACAGAAGAAAAATGAGAGATCAGAGAGAAAGTGAATGCGAGAGTGTTCGGCCTAAGGCAGCGTGCCATAAAGTGAGATTAGCGGTCATAATCTGCTGAAGCATGTGTGTGTGTGTGTTACTGCGTCTGTGGTGTGTAGCAGAGAGGTGAGTTCTATGGCCTTTGCTCACTCATCCAGACAAATGTCAAATCTCCATTTACCCTACACCAAAAAAAAACAAAACTGCCAGATCACATACAAAAGCAACATGATGTGAGGCTCACTGTCTGAACTGTTTTATCCCAGGGCTCAGTTCCCTTTTTTTCCATGAGCCGTGAAATAAATCAAATCCAAATATGAATTCTATGGCAACAGTAAAGCTAAGGACTCATTTTTATATCACAGACACCAGGCGCTTTGATATTTCTCATGACTGATTGATACCAGCAATGAATGCTGCGTGGGTTTTCTACAGTCAGGGCTTCTATTATATTAAAATTAGAGGCCTGTTTATCTAATTACAACAGAACTATACTGTAAATAGGTTCATGTCCCATTTATCTCTCTTTTCTCACACTCAGAGAGACAATAATGTGCACAATGCTTAGAAGAATATAAAAAGAAAGGAGGGATCGTTTTGAAAAACAGAATGCGCTGCAAATGCATGCGGTCTTCCCAGACAAAAAAAATAAAAAATATATGTCAGAGACGTACTTTCACAACATTAGATTGCTTTAGAGTAAGTGGGGGCTGGCAAAAAAGACTATAATGATGAACAGATTAGAAGGTGAAGAGAGAAAGAGAAAGGGAGAGACTCTTGACCCTGACGTGGGGGTGTTAGGAGGGTAATTAAACAGAAAGAAAAGAAAAAGAGAGACTCAGAAAAGCATTAAAGAGAGACAGGCATATAAGTAAAGGATAAAAGTCCATCAATTATTGCCTCTCTATACATTTTTTTTAAATGCAATGAAAGAGTGCTTAAATAAATGCCTAGTTCTTTACACCCAGTATATGTTATATGTTTTTTTTTTTATTATTTTTTCTTAACTATTCACTAAAGGATGATCTCAAAAGATGACAGTGAAGGATCTCGAGTTAGTGAGCAAGTTCATTGTGTGGCACATACTGCCCCCTATCGGTAAATATGAGCAATAAACATGAATGATGAATGAAGTAATATATGTGGTAACTGAAGAAGCGTCAGTTTCTCATACAAGCAAAATGTTTTCTTCGCTTTTATACTGTGATTTGCTAATATTTGTCTATATAGAAATATACTTTCTGTTTTCTCAAATCACTGTCATAGCATTTTGTTCCAAGTAATACATCTCAGTAACAAATAATTAAGTAAGGACAGTAAAGAAAGTGGCCTATTTAATTGGCTACACAATCTTTGACGTCTGTGTAAAACACTTCACACGAAGTTGTGACCTTTGTTAACCCAGATATTGTGAGGTTTCTGTTTCATAGAGTCGGAAAGATGAGGCGTGGAGGATGTAACCTATAGAGAGGACCTGCCGCGGTCACAATGCAGCTTTTGTCGCCTCAACAATACTCTTTCAGTTTAACCACTAATGAATGCGCATTGTATATAATATACCTTTGTTTTCGCGTAGCAGCTCGAACGAACTGTCTCCAAAAATAGGATAGGCTGTTGAATTAGAAATTTTAAGAGCAGCATATTTTGGGGTAAGAGAAAGACGCTTCCGCTGAGTGGAACTTCCGGTGTTCTGGAGAGCAACTTAACGACTAAAAAAATGCGAAAATACTTCTTTGTAGTACCTCCAACCAACCGCACATTAATGTTTAATTGTGTTTTTAATGGCTGGTTTTTAAAGTTAGCTTACATGGGTAAGTCTTTAGTCATTAGGATAAAATGATGGCATAATTGAGAACAGACATGAAAAACTTATATTTGGGTATTTTAAGATTTCTGTGGGAGCTGGTTAATGTACTCTGACTTCAATTTAAGTAGCTTAGAAACAATTTCTGTTTATTGTGCTGTCAAGTAGGCCTATGGAAGCCCAGAACAATGCAATTTATATCTTACAACGTGACTACCTGCATGTGAATATGCCTTATAGTAAGTGACAGTGTGTGAAAATAGTCCAGTTTTTATGACATTCAAAAAACAGTAGGTGGATGACCTACAATGTCCACTTGAATTCCATAATGCACATCTGATGGACACTTTACTATCCCATGGGAGAGGAGAAATGAGCGGCAACTGAACTGAAGTGATGCAACTGAAGCTGGTAGGTCACGTGAAGTCCAGATTATATTCACATTCATATGGATATACTTATTATAAATGTAATGTAATTTTTAATGCAACTCACAACCTATTTGTCAAACTTAACCTTAATTACCCTTTTATTTAGAGGCAGAAACAACTTTGTTAAAGTATTGCTGCCCTTGACTTTATAAACTTTAGATATTTACTTATAACTCAGTTTTATTGATTATTTTATGATTGTTTTTTAAAGTGGTTTTTCTATCCGTTCCCTGCTAGCCCCAAGCACTCCTGATAAATATCAGCATTTCTCATCTATTTTTTTCCAATTAAATGGGCTACGCTATATCCACATCCAGTTCACAGCTCTCAAAAAGTACATCAATTATCAAATTTATCTCAAGAATTTTAGTAGAAACATCTGAGGCAAAGTCTCATGAGCTACAAATTTAACAATACGCCTTCCATGCTGTAAAATGCATGCACAACAACATTGATGTCCCTTATCTTCTTGACCAGAGAAACCCTTTGGGATTCCACCCCCTTTTTCTTCCTCTTTTCTCATTACAGAGATAAGTCTATACTGTCCCGCTATCCCATGATAGCCATGCCTGTCTCCGTTAGATACATTTCTGCATGCCGTTTAAAACTTTACCTTTGAACAATCCCTCACGTCTCGCCTGTCACATCTGACAGGTCACTCACTGGATAGCAGCGCTATTCATTAGAAAAAAGACAGTTCTTTGCACTCCCTCCATCCAGTGGGCTCACAGCCGTCTGGTCGCTGTGGAGACGAGGAGACGGTGAGAGATGGTCTGGTCTAAAGTGCCAGGGATGGGTGACGTACAACAGCTACAAACAAAACACCCAAGAGAGATGATAAGAGAAGACCGCTCATTAACATACTCTCACTCACACATACAAATAAACACATTGGCACATTCAAGGCATGGCGATAATGTCCAAACATGCTCATTGCTCATTAGCATTATTATGCAAATCACTAATTTACACATGCACAGAAATGTAAACAACATTTTCAAAGTTTCTAATGAAAGTGCATTAATTTTTTTTAATATGTGTCCTACTTCCTACTTGTCCACATGCATTTCTTTTGAATAGTCTTTATATGCTTCTCAGTTTATTTTCCTTTTTCCTTAAGCTCTAGTTTTCCTCCATTTTTATTTGGTTACCTAAGAATTCTTCAGAAATCATTCTGCTGCAGATTCATATCTCTGATCTGATTGAATCGTTTCTGCCATATGCGTTTCTCTTGTACTTCTTTTCCTTACATCTCTCTCTTTCTCTGTGTTGTTGAGATGAAATGTGCTCTGCGTCTGATCCCCTTGCTGGGGGGTCTGAGTCGCTTGCCGGCCTGGACTAGAGTAACTGACTCCAGTCTGTGATATCCCACTGATTTATGATCAGTACTTCCTGCCCTGAGCTTAACCTGCAACATTATGACCAAACAAGCCAAAATGTTGCCAGAGTACTTACATATACACATAAAGGATTGAATTCCCTCAATAACAAAACTTTAACCAATCTGAATTTGGTCATTCACACTGCAAAATGTTTTCTTGCTAAAGTCAGCTAGCAGAGCAGTTTATAAGTTAGGATACTCATTTTTATTGTAAAATATGGTTAATATATTACACTGATATTACATTATTAGTTAATATTTCCTAAATTAATGTTTAATATAACAAAGTTTGGGGCCAGTAAGATTTTATATCTATATATATATATTTTAAATAGATAACAATTCTGACTAATGTAAGAATTATTACAAAGCAACTTTGTTAGCCAAAAAAGTCTGTGAATTGAATTAAATTAAAGCTGCACAATGGGTGCAAGCCACAAGAAAAACATAAACTAAAGATAAATATGCAGAGAACCAAAAACAAAATATAAAAACAAAACAATTATAATATTTTCATATTTTCTTCTTTTTTTATTATTACTTCTTCATTTTTATTATTATTTTTATTTAAAATTTTATTATTACTGTATTTTTTAAATCTTCTTCAACACTATATATATGATATATTGTATATACTGTATTTATGTGGATACATTTTAAATTGAGACACACACACACACACACACACACACACACAACACAACACAACCTCACACCCAAACGTTACATAATCACACGCAGAATCTTTTTTGTTTCAATTCTAGATTTTGTCTTATTACGTCCGGACATTTCCTATGTACAAAACAGTATAATAGCATATATATAAAAAAAATACTAAAATGCTTGTTTCATATTCCAAAATACTATATTTAGGATAAAGTTTTGCTTTTTTGTAGTATAAATTACCTTGAGCCATTTATTATTTAGAACTGCATAATGGATCTGTCATTCACTTTTCCAATTATGTTGTTTTGCATTACGTTCCCACAATATTATTAATTTCAGATTGCCTACACCTTCATTCGCTTATCAAAGTCATCCTCATTTTTGCATTCTCCCTTTATCTCTCTCTTTTCTAGTTGGTCTGTCAGTTGTCTCTATGACAGTGTTGTGTCTCATGGTCAGCATTTATCGTGATACTCCATAAACTAACCTTACTTCGACCCTTCAGGGTCAGAGGTCAAGACAGCATAAACACAGAGACAGGCCGACTGGCCCATCAATCATGCAGCATCCCATGACAGCTGAGCTGGAACACCCATCACTCCACATCCTGCTGGTCAGAACTGCATACGACACACGTCTCGACTCCCCACAGCCTCTAAAATATCTAGAAGTGGTGGAACTGCCCAGAATGATTGGAAAAGACTGATTTAACGGCCATACTCGTATCCTTCAGAGAAATGCGTAAGCTCTGCGATTCATTTGGAAGCAGCCTGTTCCATGTTCAGCATTCCAAACACAGCGTTTTTATGAATGTGCAGTCCTGGCTCAGAGACAGAGGAGGCTGGAGAGTCTGCTAAAGTCATTGTTTATAACTGACAAGCACTGAGATGTTTTATCATTACACAAGTAAATCTTGTTGATATCAGTAGGCAAACATTACAATCAATATAAAGTTAATTTGAAAGCGCCTCGTCTAAGGGTAATGGAAGATTTATTTGCCTTTGAGTGTCCTCAACAAGTTGACATGCATGCAAGGTCACAAAATGATTTCATTGTCTTATAATATGCATTTATCTTTACCTTATTTGCTCAACGAATCATTTCTCCAAATCCCTCCTTTGTGTGACGCCAATCGGCGTCATTTCATTTCCATTTCATTCATGCATTTGTGAGTGCAGTGCTGCTTTGTTTACAGCATGTTGGGTTTTTACCGCTCCAAAAGCGGCAACTAGTTGCAAAGAATGAATTTGCATTTTCATTTCAAGTGGGCGGGCGATATGCTAATATTCATGTTGACATCAGTATCAGTCATATTTTAAAGACAGTAACATTTTACATTTATATAAAGGTTTAATTAAGTATTAGTTGGGTGGGTCAAAAAAACGATAAAACATTTTCAAATAATTGTAGTGCAAAGACAAACTTGGAATTTTGGCTTGACAAAACCTGTATTTAGTTGTTTTTTTTGTCAGGAGGTTTTGATTTAGCTAACTTCTGTGGATATTTTCCAGCATGTTCCTCTAAAAGAAATCAAGGAGATGATAAAACATGTTCCTTGTATACACAAGTTACCTGTCAGACTTAGAGACTGAAACAAATTCATGAAGGTCCATAAATGTATTAAAACGTAAGACGAGCCAAAACTGTTTCTGCACAAACTCACACAGCTCAAACATAACGGTCATAAAGCCCATCAGTGACAGACGTTTAGAGTCTCTTATAATCAGGTACAAATGTTGGTTGTTTCACTCATAAATTGCTTGTCTCTGCAATTTACTTCAAATTAAGCTCACAGTATTTATAAATGAACTCTTATCACCTTGTTCTCAGGCTCTAATTGGCTAATGGGTATTTTACCCAGAGTTCACCTCTCATTCTATAGCAGCAGGCTGATGTTCAATTACACCCATGTGGGACAACTCGGCAACAGCCCAGAGAGGTCACGGGGGTCATTACCCTGACAACCCAAGATTAATGGGGTGTTTACCTCAGTTGGTGAATGACCAGTGTGCAGATCTGTCAGCACAGAATCATACATATACAACACTCACTCTCTCCGTATCTCACTCACACTGATACTGAACACTTTAACAGAGGTGTCCGCTTGACAGTGTTCCTCTGGAACAAGCAGATACGGGTAATCTCTGTGCAAACAATGATGACATACAAACTAACACAAGGATACACACAAGATTCACACTCACGCATCCTCTCAACAGTATATTTTAATTTAAGTTAATTTGCTTATTAGCATGCATATTACTAACATATTGGCTGTTTATAAGAATTTTAAAGCACATGTTCGATTCTGCATGACCATATTATATGCTTTAATCCCTCAATAATACCTCAATAATATCAATTTAATACCTCAAACTGAACAATTACTTTACTAACTATTGATGAACAGACAATTAGGAAAAGTTTTTTTTTTTAACAGTGAATCAGTCCCCAAACTATTATTTTGTTTCCGCTTTTTCTTTTTTCTTTACTTTGCTTAAAGCATTCGTGTATAATACAAAAAATATTTATCATGCACATTTTAATACATTACATGTATATTGCTTTCATGAACAACTGTAACCAAAATTAAAATGCATTTCAATATTTGAAGGTTTGTTTGTCATGTTTTTAATGCTTTATTTTGCTGAATAGATAATTATTCAATGAATCCAGTACATTAATGCATTAAAACTACTTTTATAGGGCATTATAAAGGGTTACCAAAATATATAAACATCCCTAAAGCTACAATAGAAACATTAACTTAAGAAACTGCATAAAATAGACAATTTAAATAATATCTTGAATTTCATTATATTTTTGCCTAATTGACAAACATTTCAAATATAAATCTTTATAATGTAATGCAATATTATTTTATTTATTTTTAGTAATTAAAATGTATTAAAAAGAAAATCAAAATCATTTAAAATAAAACAAAGATGTTAAAATTGAAAATTTGACATTTTAAGCATTTATTTTGAATCTGAAATTTGACAAAAAGGTCACACTTTATTTTAAGGTCAAATTCTGACTTTTGATTAACTATTAACTATGATTTTTGCTTTAAATTCCTAATTTGTCCTTAGTAAGGAAGCTGTTAAGTTTAGGGATGTAGAATATGCTCATGCAGAATATGTGCTTCATAAGTACGAATAAATAGTCAATATAGTAATGTGCATTGCAATTAGCTACCAATTAACAGTGAAAATTGCTACCTATAAAAAAGTGTGACCCCCCCCCCCCCCCAAAAAAAAAAACTTTAAATTGTAAACTTTTACAAACTGTTAATAAACTTTGCAGGTCCACTGTTTTTTTTGCTTATGTGATGCTTGTTTACTGTAGATGTGATCTGTTTGTATAGGTGGTATAGGCAAGTTGTAACGTGCTGTTACGTCTCCTTTCTCTGTCTGTAACAACGTTGACCCCTCACCCTGTGACGACTTTATGTGAAGTCCCCCCCCCTTCACTCTCACTAAGCCGCTGTGACCTACTGTAACTGTGCTTCAACAGCACTACAATGAAGTCATGTTTGTCTGAAATAAACTAAAGCCAACGTCTACACACAAGTATCCAACACATGCATTGCTAAAGTCACCTGTGAAGTATAATGCTCCAAACACGATGACAGCTCATAAGCCAGTTTTTAGGCATAACATATGTTTGTCACTGTCTGTTTCAGAGATTTGAGCCCTGAGCGTTTACCCCACATCTGGACCATGCTGCGGACCATGTGGTCTGGAACTGCTGCCAATGTTGAGAAACAACTAGAAGTGTTTTAGCCAGAGGAAAGAGGGGAAACCATTGTCATGATATTGTTTTTAAATTTGTCCTCAGGGATTGTGCTCAGCACTTAGAGTTTTTATTAAGCATTTCACCATAAGACTCCACAGAACAGTTACACCGAAGCTCTCAGAAGCAATTTATTACTTCATACTTCAGTCTCCAATATTAAACTTTAACATGCACAATATAATGTTAGCCATTTATCCTGAAATATCAAATTTATGGTGTCACAATAGTGCTACACACCGCTAATTTAGGGTAAACTAACCAGTCACAACCAGTCTGGCTCTGTGGGGTTGCTTTATTGGATATTTCATGGTTGGATTGTGTTTTCTCTAAAGGAAAATATGCAGATAAGTTCAGTTAGGCAGTGAATGCTTACGTCCCTGTAAATGCAGGTTATAGCTAAATGTTTTTTCAGAGTAAAAGTTCATTAACGCAGTATATCTAGACAATCGAGTTGCTACTTTATTAAACTTACACATGCACAGTGCCATTTTAGTTGTTGGATGTCTTTTCTCCATGTTCCTTTCTTGCAGGCCATTTCGTTTTCATAATGGACGCTGGAGAATGTTTATACATGTGGTCCTGCTGGAAAACACAGAATAAGAGACAGACAGGCTGAAAGGCAAACAGCAGACGGACATGTAAAGACAGCATGGGACGGCGTAAAAGAGAGAAATGAAAGGGGTTGGAGAGAGGTGAAGTGGTCGACCGATGGGAAGAGAAAGGTGGAGTGTGTTTTAACAGGCTCCAGATGGCGAGGTCTAAGCAGTTCAGTGTTGTGAATGATGGCTCTCCAGAGACAGAACTGACCAGTGCCTGAGTCATAACCCATATCAGGGGCCCAATGAGACTCACTGTCGACAAAACACACATTTACACATGGCGATAAATGTAACCAAATCAACGTCAACACACTGTTAAACAGTATCTTTCATTTGAATGTTGATATTCAGAATAACAACCCAGTGGTGTGCTATTGCTTTTATAAAAAACAAGGAGTTTATGGAACAGTTCAGCCAAAAATTTATATTCTGTTCAAATGAAATGAAAGTGATACAAACATGAAGGGTCCGTTCACAAAGAATGTGTTTTATTTGCATTCCACTGAATGATTTTTCATTGTTTTCCTATGTAAAAATGCACAAAATTGAAGTTTTCAGCATTTTATGCACTGCACAGCATTCGTTAAAAGTTCAAAAGTTCAAAGGAAACGATGGTGTTTGAGACTCACAGTATGTTATGTCCATGTACTGAACTGTTATTATTCAACCATGCCAAGGTCCATTCAGTTTTCCATTCTATGGCACGTTTAAGTCTAATCTTTGCATAATAACTATTAATATATATTATATTGTAAATTCAAATCAATTTTAACTTGCTGTTACATTTGAAAACTGAAAACCTCTTGAATATTTGAAATATGAAACTCCGGATTATGTACCTGAAGCAATGTAATACAAAAACACAGTAATATGTGCCTATATAAACGTAACAAATATGTGCCAGGGTCATGTATTTAACCCACGTTTTAACCTCGGTTGCAAATCCATGATGTAAAAACAAGTTCACAGGCTTAACAGCACTAATAATAATTAAATAAATCAAAAAAGGATCTTTTTTCAATGTCTATGATTCCTTGGGATGAGCCAAAGAGATTTTAGCTGAAAAAAAAAAAGAAGAAATCCATTCATTCTCCATTTACAGCTCTTCCTTCAGCTGTCATTGAAGCATTTGGATGAGAGAGAAGATTCGTCCTCTCATTAGAGAGGATTACAGCCAAAGTCTGTGTTAGTCTGTATTTCATTTCAAAGCCTTGAATAAATCTCTGTCCATACTGAGATAAGGAACCCGCCTTCTCTTACTCTTTCACACACACACACACACTGACTATAACCGTCATGCAAATTAGATTATGTGAGTTTTCCAGAAGCACAGATGACACTGCTTAATTCAGACAAATCAGAATATTATGAATACGTCTGGATGTGTTTGCGTTGGGCTGGAGTGTGTTTGTGTGTGTATGTGTGCAAGCGAGATCAAAGTAAACTGTTGGAAACAGTTATTTGGGGAATGAATGGAATTTTTCATGGGTACAAAAAAGGATCTTCTAAACCAGGCCATCCCTTATCAGGAGGGTCTGTTTTTAAGCATGCAGAACCCCAGGGGTCAGAGTTTGACTGTTTAACATGGTCTAATTACACCCTTCTGATAGATGCCGTTACTAGGAAATTATGGGGCAACTTTCTCTATTGACAACCATTCAAAAGTTATGGAATAGTAATAAAAAAACAAAACAAAACATAAATTCTTACTTTTTGAAAGTTTCAAATAACAAAGAGTCATATAAGTAATATAAGTTATAAAGTCAAAATTTTTAGATTCTTAATTTCCACAAATGGAAGTTATAAATTTGCAATTGCAAGATATATGTATAGTTATATTGCCACTGTGATATAAGTTGCATTTTGCGATACAAACTCTTATAAGTGTTACATCCACACCAGGCTCCACCGACACGCCCCTTCGCCGTTCACAGTCACCTGAGTTCTGACAAGCCACACCTGATTTCAATCCCCACCACCACATATAAGCACCTCACACAACCACAGTCACTGTCCGAGCTCGTTATTCGTAAGTGGACTCTCTCATTGTCTTAATCACATTGAGATACTTACCCGTGACTTACCTGTTCTCCTCAGTCTGCTCCGTGAAGATCCCTGTGTGTTTCCAGAAGTCCTACGTCTGCTCCCAGTCTTCAGTTCGTCATTGTGGTGTTCGGTGTGTGTTCGATGTCTGTGCTCCAACGTATCCCTGGAAAGGAAGAAGGACTTTCAGTTTGTTCATCTCTGAGTTTGATTTGGATTTGCTACTTCTGTTTACCTGATATTCCGCTGTCTGCGAAGATCTTCTGTTTAATAAACCTTCTGTTATTATCACAATCCTTGTTGTCTGTCCGCTTCCTAACAGAAGCTCGGACCGAAGACAGTATGAGCACTCCCAATCCCTTTCAAGAGCTCGTGGATGCTCTCAAACGAGCCTTGCAAGCCGCCGCATGACCACCGGCAACCACGCCATCACCTGCACCATCTGACGACCCGGAAGTAACCCCGTCTTCTTCTACTACAGTCGTTTGTCCCATGGTGCGATCGACGTCCTAATCTGGTGCGGCGGGGGACTGCAAGGGCTTTCTGCTACAATGTTCCGTTACCTTCGCTACATACCCGCAAGTATACAAACACTGATGGGGCTAAGATTGGCTATGTGATCTCCTGTTTATCAGGCAGTGCTTTATGCTGGGCGGAGAGCATTTGGAGTCAGAATGGACCTGCTACCAGCTCGTATGATGCATTCGCCGCACACTTTCAAGAGGTGTTTGGACAGACTGAACATGATACTTCAGCGGGTGAGGAGTTATATCATTTCAAACAAGCTAACCTACCCATTCATGAGTATACCATCAGGTTCCGAACCCTTGCAGCAGCTAGTGGCTGGAATGAACGAGCGCTGGTCACGACATTTCGTCAAGGGCTGGAACCTAGCCTTCGTCTCATGCTGGCTCCCTACGATGACAGTATTGGACTTGAAAGATTCATTCAACTCACCTTGAGATGTTCAGCCCGCGTATCTTCATACAATGCACTGCCAAGTTATGCCCCTTCTACGCAGCCCCGTCCGCCAGAGTTCCTCAGCCCTCCAGAACCACACACTGAGCCCATGCAAGTGGATCGT
>JAUCMS010000045.1:7272113-7298206 GCA_032357445.1 Enteromius radiatus
CAAATGAAAAAAAATAGTCCGCTAATGATCCGGACCAAACAAGTGGACCAAAGGACTTTTCAGGTGTGAATACACCCTTAGTCTCGTTCAGCAAAACGAACGAATCTTTTTTTCGAGTCATCTCGTTCATTTTAGCATAATATAATTAAAATGTTTGCTCCCTAACACATCTACTGCTTACACAAATGTTGATCACACTACAAACAAGACAAAACTATAACGCTATAAGAAACATAAAAGATTAATTCTTTAATCTATGATTCACTCACCTCGCCTCTTATCTGACAAGTTTTCGAGTTTGAGTCGTTCATTCCTCCCGTGACAGCCTCATAAGCTTAACCTGTGCAGCCTGAGCCGGAAACAGAATCGATAAGTTCGTCTCTCGAGTCTTCGGGTTTGAGTCGTTCGTTCTTTCTTCACGTGACCACTTGGCACTTACCGGCTCAGTACTCGGAACAGGTGAATCAATAATTCCAGTACAGAAACTATATGATGTTGCGCAAATGCGCATGCGCGACTGAACGAATCACTCCCACGAGACGACTCATTCTTCCCGAGTCACATTAAAGATTCGTTCAAAATTAACGAATCGTTCAGGAACGACCCATCACTACTTTTAAGTCTTATGGGGTAGTCACTGTGAATGAGATCTGTTTATCTTGCTGAGAAAACCCCACAGCAGTGTTATGTGTGATTAGATGTTATTTTCTGTCATAAGATTTTTTTTTTTTTTTTTTTTAAGAATGTTGTCTCCGAAGAGCTTTGTGTGTGATTGTGTTGCATGTTGTGTGAAAATATTTCAACTGGTGAGAATAAACACTTGGCCCAACAGGCAATGTGTTTCTTTAGATCCGTCAATCGCTTCAGACACAAGCCGTTACTTTTATTGGCTATGGGTATTTTCAGCATCTCAAACAGGCACATTTTACTATTATGACATACACGACAGCCTCTGGGCCAGTCGGCTGAGTGGGTTAGTTATGAGATGGCGCTTTGACAGATGGGTACGCTGACAGGGTGGATCTGTTTTTGAGAGGATGGAGCGGATAACAAGACTGCCCTCTCGGATGGCCACCTGTTCTGAGCGCAACACCATCAGAGAAAGACCCAAAAAGACACTTTCCAGAGGAAGTGAGTGTGTGACAGACAGACTTGCAAATTGGGAGCACAGCCCTGTCAGGACCTTCAGCCGAAGGGAAAGTGAACCGTTACCAAAGGCCTGTTGGCTCCTTAGGGTGCGATATTCACCATAAGGCTGAATGTCTTTGCTGAGGTTGTTCTATTTGTGTGTTTCTTGCTGCTGGAGGCAAAAGAGGGACCTGTTTTACTCTGCTGCTGTTTGTGTGTGATCACATGTTTAATATGCTTGCGTGTGCGTGTGTGTGTTCTACCCTGTATTTATATTATTAGTGTGTGGTGTTTGTGCTTTATGTTCACTCTGACAGTTCTTGTGTCACGTTTAGTTCATCTGTCTTCATTTTATGCTCACTGCAGTGATACATTGTTACCTGTTTACATGAAAACGCTCCACTGTTTCTGAGAAGCAACGAAACACAGACGTCATTTACGGTGGGGACAGAGAGGACATGGCTGACTGCCATCTATCTGCTATTATTTCTCTTGCCATTGTTTACATGGTTACATTGAGTAGAGACTGCAAACTCAGAAAATATGATTTGTCACTGAAAATATGCATCAGGAATCAATATTGGAGTATTACTGTATCAATTACTGTATCAATATCACGATTACTGTGATTTGGAATTTGGATATTTTTATTTAGCATTCATTTATTTATTCATTCATTATATGACCTAATTAATAATCATAAGCTACATCTTTATTTATTTAATTAAAAATAAATATGAAATTATATATGTTGCTATTAAAAACACAAGCACTTTATTTGTTTTTTTTTGGTTTGTTTGTTAAATTATTTGTAACAATCTTAAGGCAAGCCTTTTATGTAGTTAAAATGACTATTTAAATTATTTTGCTAATAAACAAAATATTTATTTATTTAATCTTGAATTATTTGCAAAATTTAATTAGTAGATTAAATTGAAGCTTTTTATTTAGTTAATATGATTATTAAAATATTTGATAATAAAACTGTTCACAAGCTATTTATTTACTTTGCATAATTTGATCAATATTCACATGTAAACACAGAAGACTGTGGAATTTGTACTTTTTGTGATAGAAAATGTTTTTTTACTTTCATTGTTTTGCTGATTTATGTTTGTTTATGAATGTATTCCCCTGTAATTAACACAATAAAAAATACTATTTGCATAAGAGAGTTAATATTGTTAAGCTTTGATTTGCCATTTTTCATTTTTATTTTAATCACATTGATCTTGAAAATAATATGCAGAGTTCATTTGCAAAAACATAACATATACACACAAATATATATATATATATAATTTTTTTTTTATTGTTTTTTTGCGTTAGTTATAACAGCACTTTTTTTGTTATTTTTACTTAATTCACTTAGCCCTACTGCAGTTTGATGGAGAAAGCACAATGGAAAAAACATGATTATTGAAAATTATAAAAAATTGAGTTATCTGTTTATTTTATCATGTATATATTTTCCATTTTCACCTTGGCTTTAGTGTCTCACTCTGTAGTTCTTGAAATCCGTCTCTGATTCTTTACACTGTCATGCAACCACCATCCCCGGTCTCTTTCTTGATTTGTGTTTTTAATCATGCTGTCATACTCAGAACTGTAGGAGTTACATTAGTATTTGGCTGTCGAGGTCCTCTGCTCATTAGGCCTCACCCAAAAAAACTCTCAGATTTTTTCAGACAGAAAGCTATTGATTAGTCTCTTTCCTATGTAGCTAAATTCATGAACATCTCAGTCTTGACTTTCTCTCTCTCCTGCTAATGAGTTATTGAATAAATCATTATTAGCTCTTCATATTCATTTCTTCTGAAAAATTGAAATTGATTCTTTTCTCTGTTCTTTTCTGCTCTGACTCTTCAGCTGTTTTGTTTACAGTCTCTCTCAATCTTTTTCTCCCATATGCTCTTGTCTCCAAGGTATTGTGGTGCCACTGTGGCCAGACTCTACAGCAAGAAAAATATCATCTTCGTTTAAAGCAGACTTTGTCCTGCAGGACCTGCTCTAGTGTTTCCTTTTGGATTCATCTCACTGTTTCCCTGCTGTGGGGTGAAATCAATCAGTGCGATGTGTTCCTCTTTGGTGAATGAATGGAAAATAAATGGTATTTTTCAGCACATAGTCATAACCTACAATCCAGGTGTTTTACATAACATAACAAACTTTAATAAATAACACAGCTAGCTATTTTTTGATTGATTATTTTGACTTATTGTAACACATTAATATTATAAAATGTAATATGATTAATTATAAAAATCCTTCTTCAAATATGTTCTGATCTGTTATTTTTCCTCAGCGGCTGTGTGACTGATGACACTAGAAATTTCCTGGCTCTCATTGAAAATGCATAATATTTTGGTATGTTTGTCACTGTTTGTTGCTGTATATAGGAGCAACTTCACTGTTTATTGCTGATAGCCCTACATCTCGTCACTCATCACCTGAAAATTATGACTTTTATTAGTAGTGAATAAACTTTTGGTCGCTTTGTTGCTGCAAACAGAGAGGCGTTATAGATCAAATAAAACCTGCTAATGTTTGGATTGACAAAATATATGAGAAATGGTTCTTTGTTGCGTCATCAGAATGCACTAGGTCAGTTGCTGTGCATGTTCTGTAAATGTGTATCTCTTTGTGAATATGTGTGCGTGTGTGTGTGTGTGTGTGCATGCGTTGGCTTCAGTTTGAGTGATTGAAGCCCACACGCCATTACTCTAAGAGGTGAGAGCAAAGAGCCGTGAACCTCCGGTCTGACTCATATGCCACTTCTCATTAAACCTCGAGACACACACACACACACACACACTAATACATTCCCAAACACAAAGAGCTGTGAATTTCTAGCACATAAGTGCTGCAGCAAAGTCATCATATTATAGTTCTGTTCAAAGACATGTACTGTTTGTGAAAACACAGATCATGTGGGTCAAGGGCAAAATGACAGTATTGAAAAAGAAAAGTCTTTATCCTTCAAAAAGAAGAGTCAGAGAAAGAGAGAATGTCTCCTCATATGTTTTTGAATATTTTACCTCAGTGAAGAGTATCTGGAATAAATGTACTTAAGTGTATCTTAGTCTAAGCAGTCCACAGGGCTTTCAAAATCTCTAGATTTTTTTTTCTGATCAAAATGTATGTACTGTATGTATATATATATATATATATATATATATAAGAAGTAAAAGGAAATGGATAAATTGGTGAAAGAAAAAAAAATTAAAAGAAAGGTAGATTAAATAAAAAAATAATAATTTATTAAAAAATAATGTAAAAAATAATACAAAATGAAAGAAATTTTAAAAAGTGAAAATGCCCACATTAAATACAATATAGAACTTATTACTGTCTATATGTAGCATTGTACCATGTTGTACACATTGTTATATCTATATACTTAAAATTGTATATTTTAATAAATAGCAAGTTCAGTTTAAAGGCAATAAATATATTTTCATAAATGCATATACTGTATGTATATTTTTTTAAATTTTTTGTATATTTTAAAATGTCTTTGTCACCTTTAGTATGTTTAAGAAATTGCTGTTAGGAGTATTTCAGACTCCCAACCACACATTGAGAGTGCATGGTTAATATCATTATATATGGCTGCCTAGAGCAGCAAGAGACACTATAAAAAGCATGGATAAATGTTCACAGACTAATAGAATAATTATAGCTTCTTCACAGTTTAGTTATAACTCTGTGCACACTGCCTGGATGTTCGGTGTTCAGGGGGTGTGTGAGAGAGATACAGTACGTGCGAGGGCACATGTCTGCATACATGTGATGATGAGGCTTTTGATGTGAGCTGAGGGATGTCAGCTCTGTGATGATGAGAGAGGGACTGAAAGACTTCCCTGCCCTGATTACATCAGTTATCACCTCCGCACACCAGCAAACGTGTGTGAAAATCACTTATCAGTGTGTCCCCACGTGTGTAAGAGGCATGCTGTGAAAGGAAAGGATAGAATTGGTCTTTTCCATCGACAAGGTGCCATCATGCACAAACAAGAAGCGGTTGTAGGACCAAAAAACTTGCTTTGCATTGGGTCCCATCAGGAACAGGAAGCTTTGAGAAGCTAAAAAAAGAGAAATATTGATTGGATGTGTTCCCTTTAACACCTGTTCCATTCCCATAAGGCACTTCTGGTTCACTGTGGTCATTCTAAGCTGTAATAGCTGCTCAGCTGTGGTGATGGACTGCAGGATTCATGAATGAATTACTTTGCACCTTCTGATGGATTGTGGTGTGCTGTGCTTCACTGGGCTTTTCATAAACAGCTCCGACTCTCCCATTCCTCCCTTTTCTGCACTTCTGACATGCCTGGAAGCTGATTGGTGAAGGTGGCTATGGCTTGCGATTGGCTGCGCTTGAGGCATGATGCTCAATGTTTATCTGTATAAATAATTTACAAATACAGTTCATACATAGAATTACTTGAATTATACAACGCTAATTTAAATGTCGAAATTCTGAAATGTTTGTTGTAAGAATTAAATAATAATTTTTGTTCTAAATAATATTTAAAAATTGTAACTTAAGGTTAGTTGTAAGTTGTAAATAAAATTTAGGAATTAATAATGAATTATTATTATTATTGTGTGTGTGTGTGTGTGTGTGTGTATATATATATATATATATAAACATTTTTAATTAAACAAAATACATTTAAATACAAAAAAAAACAATTATTTAAATTTAAAACATATCGAAATATAGTTTATATATATATATATATATATATATATATATAATTATTATTTCTTTCTTATTTATTGTGCATACTCTTATTTGACCCAAGTAGTTTAGACGGTAATTTTCATTTGTCTGGAAACTTCTGAGGACAAAGATCATGGCAGGACTTGCTGAGTTAACAGGCTTATTATGTTTAAATGATTCAAGCGAGACCCATTTGCCAATTCAAGCAGAGCATAACCTACTCCTAGACAGAACAGTCAGTGGTTCCCATATCTCTGGATCTCATCAAAACGGTCTCAAACATTTAAACAAATTCACATTTTTGGTCAGAATGACTCCATTTTATGAGTGGCTTGTCTCACCACGGTGTCCTGTCAGTTCGCTGACCTTCTTCTCAAAGTCTCCCTCTTGCATATTCATATGCAGTGACATTAGCATTGCAGCTATGAAATATGTATGCTGTATGAAGCAGAGAGCGCGAAGGCTGCCCTTTCACATCCAGAGTCACTGGGGAAGGAGGCGAGGGAGTGTTTCTTGAAAAGTTTGGAGACTTTTTGTAAGGCTTTTGTGTCAGAATCTTGTGGGAAAGCCAAGTAGTTCCAGACTTGGTAATCGAAAAAGTGGGGGGAGAAGGAGGGTGGGCAGCTAAGGGCAGACAGCACTGTCTCTACACCAGCTAACACTTTAGAAAGCCATTTATGTTCCAGACTCACACTGGGATTTGTGGACTGGATTTGGCTGCACTAGATATGCACCCAGACAGATTTAGAGCATGATATGAATCAGATTTTGAGCCTAAACTCTGTCAAACCCATTCAGACTGATGAAGGAATAATGGCTCTTTATTCTGACTCTGCCTCAGACTTCAATAGTCTCTATAATGCAAATAAATTAATAATTGGGCCACTCATTTTGTTGTGTTATTTATTTAAATATACAGGGAAAAAATAATTTAGTAAAAAATAAAAATATTGATTGCTTGATTGATTGATCGCATGCTGGTTAAACTAGATGATTTAGCTGTTTTTCAAGCAGTGAAGCAGTTTTGTTAAATTATGATAAAAGTTGATGCCAAACTGCTTTGGCTTTCTTTACAAGAATTTATTTATTAATGATATTAGGAGAGTTATTTCA
This sequence comes from Enteromius radiatus, assembly GCA_032357445.1. Classification (NCBI taxonomy): domain Eukaryota; kingdom Metazoa; phylum Chordata; class Actinopteri; order Cypriniformes; family Cyprinidae; genus Enteromius; species Enteromius radiatus. The sequence goes on from JAUCMS010000045.1 coordinate 7,279,081, forward strand.
ATTCAATTCAATTTCGCTTTAAATTCAGAAAAAATGTGATAGAAGTCTGTATGAATTATATTTGTAATGCATTTGTGAATAAATTAATATATACTAGTGCTGTCAAACAATTTATTGCAATTAATTGCATCCAAAATAAAAGTATTTGTTTGCACATTATATGTGTGTGCAGTGTGTGTATTTATTATGTATATGTAAATATATGTGTACATGCATGCATATATTTAAGAAAAATATGTTTATGTATTACATGTAGTTATAGTATAATGTAGTATATAGTATATATTATATAAATATATACATATGTAAATATTTTCAAAATATATGTTGTTTATATATGTACAGTATGTGTGTTTGTGTGTGTATTCATGTTAATTAACTAATGTTAACAAATAGAACCTTTTGGTAAGGTGTTACGATAATTATTAGGGGGAGAGACAAAAATATGAGAATTAAAGAGATAGATGCAAGAGCGTGGACTAAAAAAATGAGTAAAACTGAAAAATAGTGTGCAACTACTTCCAACTAAGTAAGACCACAGGAGTGATACTGTAGAATGAGAAGAAGCTGCCTGATGTCTGCTGTTTAAAAGTTCTTACAGGAGTCTCTCAGTGTGTGTGTGTGTGTATGTGTGTGTGTGTGTGTGTGTGTCTCCCCTCTCATCCTCTGCAGGGGGGTCAGTGAGAGGATGAGGAGGGTGACAGCAGGTCACCACACTGCATCATGGGAAGGCAGGGTGTTTTCATTGCACTACAGCACTAAAGTCACCTTGAAATGTGTGTGTGTGTGTGTGTGTGTCATATAGTAGCGGATCAGCTGCACAAGTTTATTATGATACATACAGGCACACATAAAAGCATGCAAATGCACAGCTGGTGTCTACTGCGCTATCACACAATGCTCTGACAGCTGATTCTCAGAAGTCTTATCTAACTGGTTTAGTCCATTTGGAGGAAGCAGATATTCAGATGACCGTGAAAACACAAAATCTGCAGCAATTTATCCTTAAAAGATGATTTTGTTGCTAAATGTATATATTTTAATGGAATATAACAGCATACCAAATCAAGTTGGCCTGGATGTGCTGACAAGTCAGTGTGCATGACTCTGTGTTTGTTGTATGAAGTGGGATTATGTGGACATTATGTTGTCAAAAACTGGGTTTCTGTTATGCCCTACTTGCATTATGATTATGATCTGATGATTTATTAATGATCACACACATAGCCATTGCCACATACATGTGCATAGACATATTTGATATCATATTTAGTTTCGTCATAGTTGTTATACCACTGTTCAAAAGTTTGTGATCATTAAGATTTTTCTTTTTTTAAGAAATTCAAACTTTCTCAAACGTATTCAGGTATGCAAGAAATCTATAATGTTCCAAAAAAAATGTGTAAAAAAGTAATGGCTGCTGAAAAATCAGCTTTGCTACCACAGAAATAAATTAAATCAAATCAAAATAAATTAATCAAAATTGTGAAAACATTTCATGTTATTTCCGTTTTTACTGTGGTATTGTTTTAACAAGGCTGCAGAAAAGCAGTGTTGGTAGGCATAAGAGACTTCTTCTTCTTCTTCTTCTTCTTCAAAAATTCAAAGTCTGTCCCACATTGTATTAAGTGGCCTTAAATACTATGTACTTGCATCAAAGAATAAGTACAATGTACTTACTGTGTTCATATTGTATTGCAATTTTGCAAAGCACATTTGCAGCTACTGAGGTGGGATACGGGTAAGGTTAGGGACAGGTTTTACGGTATGGGTAGGTTTAAGGGTGGGTTAATGTGTAAGGGATGGGTCAACAGTTTAATTATAAATGTAAATACAGAAATTAATTACAGATTTAATTACGTGCAGTAATTTTTTAAATATAAGTAAAATGTTAAAAAAAAAAGTAAGTGCATTATACCAACTGATTAAGGCCGCCTAATATAAAATGGGACCAAAAAGTCTTTCAGATCTCAAACTTTTGAAAGATAGTGTACAATCAGTAACCAAAAACAACCAAATACATTGCCTAAATTAGGTGCCTTATCTGGGGAAAAATGACAAAAAATCAATACATAAAAGAAGAATCAAAGAATCAAATTTCAGAATAAACAGATGAAAGTACTCATGGCTGATAGATTACCTGCTTTGTTTTAATATCTCTTACACTTCACTGTTGCTCTTATCATCACATAAGCTCTTTTTCTGTTATTTTAGTGCATTTGTGGAATAACCACAATTCGTGCATTCATTTAGTCTACCTTTTCCTGCTCTGGTTAAGGTCTGGTATTTGGGATTTGGTTTGGGATCTTATTTCATGTTTTTACATTACAGTATTACCAGAAGTTTGAGCAGGGGTTCAGAGAAGTTACAAGTAGTAGTTTTTTCCTCGCCATTTTCAAAAATAATGATAGGACTAACAGTAGGCTACTGGCATATGTCTTTTATTTGATCAAAATATCTTCTAGTGCCATATTCTAGAGTCTTTAGTTTTTGATCTGCTGGTTGATATGTTAGTGGTCTTGGGTTTCTGTAAAACAAGTTTTTCTTAGACTATGAAGTGATTTGTTTACAGTAATTATTCAGCGTTTGAACTTGTGATCTGTCTCATGATTCAAAGGCCGGTAATTGACACAAAAACACAAATGAACCATTTAAACATGTACATGTACAGTATGTAGACGGAAAAACATCCTTGGTTATTTGTGCTTTCTGATCCATATGTGTCACGAGTATATAAACCTGTTTGGAAAAAGCAGCTCTTCCTTCTTTGCTTAATAAATTAATAAATAAAAAAAACGTTACTTGTGACTTAATGTCTGATCGAGTAATTCAAAGTCAGCTTGAAGGCCTCAACTATGAATTGAGAAATTTCATTTATAACTGAAAGATACTGACGATAAATTTAAGATCAATGAAAATGAGTGGGACGCATGCTTACGTGTTTATTTAGCAACCAGTTATTCCTGCAGATAGTTTTCAATTGCTCTACTGTAATAAATAATGTTGATATTTCATTTACTGTTAGGCCTGCAGTGTGAAAACCTTATGAAATAGGACGAGGTACGCTTGGTCAAGACCCTTTTGCTTCGCTTTTTGAAGCTCAAGGTACCCCTTTTTTGTCGCTTACAAAGTGATTAAAAAGCTACGCAAAAGGGTTTTGACTGTGTTGCGATCCAAACATGCAGTACATTCCACTTTAAATGACTTCATTCCACTTGAAATGACATTTTGTTGGGAGTAACAAGCAAAACAAACAATTTAACATTTGCATTCATAGATAGGTACATATATAGACTCTATTCATAGCTTGAATATTCTTCAATCATTCTCCAAAGATAAAAATGTATTTATTAAAATAGTTTAAATTCAAACTTCTGACGAACAAAACATTCTGACAGATGAAGGAAAATATTCATAATTGAAACAATATTAAATCTCTCTCTCTTCTTTCTTGTTTTCTCTCTTCTTCTTTTTTTTTTTCTTATTTCTCAGACATTGAAATGATCACATCTCAAGCATGAGCTGTAAATACTGATCCCCATACGATCTTTCTTAATCACACAAGCTCAGTGCAGCACATTATGACACAGTTTTCTGTGAAATCAAATCTACAGCAAGCAAAGACAAATATCCACAGTTTCGTGCAAGTAACCCCCACCTACACAAAGATCCTAACCAAATCATCGAATGCAGCATGTGAAGATAAGACCAGCCATTCCTCTCTGTCTAGTGTCGTTAGTTGGGTGTGGACATCTGGATAGTGAAAATCAGCTTTACTGAATTGTTTGGGGTTCTTAAAGCACTTTGTTCAGGGTAATGTTCGAGGATTTCTCAGAAGCATGTCACAGCTTGCCACATGCCGCCAGTGTATTTGCATTCGGTTTGGTGTGGGTGCATATATGCATTTACTTCCTTTGAAAAGATTACATTTTTGTGTTGTGATAGATTCTACTAATAGCCATGCTTTTTTGGCATTGTTTAGTGTACACAAAAACGTATTTATTTCTGTAGTATAATGTTAAGAGACTGCTATTTTCCTCTCAGTTATACGGTGTGTGTGTGTGTGTGTGTGTGTGTAAACCAGTTTCCAGCCCCACCAGAGCAGGTTAGGGCAGTTCTCATGTTTACCTGCCTACCGTTTTAGCTCTGCCTCTTCTCTCTCACTTCCTGTATCAGGTGCATGCATGTATGCGTCAGGGATTGGCGTCCCAGTGCACAAAGGATGGCCAGGGGTTCCTGGACAGAAATATTCACTTAAGGACCACTGGGACAACTTTCAAAGTTTACCGGACATCAGGGAAATTTTTAACCTGTGGCCACAGGGACAAAGTCCTTTTAATTTCTCTTTTACTTTCCCTCTTTCACCCTCCCTTCTCATTTTCCCTCTGCCGGAGCGGCTGGATTACCTGTTCAGGTAAGCAGGAGAAATACACCGGTTTGAGTATATTTACTCAGCGCATTTTGTCTGTAACTTTAACCTGATGCTGATTTTTGTTTGATAATCATATACTTGTTGACTCAGCACAGCTGTGGAGAAACTTTATTTGTGTATAAAGCAACATGACCCTTTTGAAGTCACAAAGCCTTTGAAAATGTGTGTGTTTGTGCACATGGAGGCATGTGTGTAAGCATAGCGCAGGTGTTGATGCTCATATATTTGTAGTGTAAACAAACACCTTTAGCTTAGATTGATCATCGTCGTTATTATTCTTTGGCTGAGTTTGTGTCAGCGGTTTTGACCACCAGCTGTTGAGCCAAGAAAACCAAGAGCGTGTCACCTGTCAGTATCCATGGATGTGTGTGTGTGCATGTGTGGAAAAGGGGAATTATAGCCTTACTTTTGTTATGTTTGCTGTTATCTTTATTGAATTTTACTGTATATGGCATAACTGCTAGGTTTTATCAGCGATAAGACATTATATGGAGTGTAAAACATCAATCCTACTATAGTGCTAAATAGTTGTGCCTGCTAGATGCCATTATATTGTATTATATTATATAATATAGTTTTTTTAAAAGATTTAAAAAATTTTGAACCACACTATACACTCTTAAAAATAAAGATGCTTCAAATGGTTCTTCACAGCGATGCCATAAAAGAACCATTTTTGGTTCAGTCAAAGGTTCTTTAAAGAACCATATTTTTCATACCTTTTTATAATCTGAATAACCTTCTTTTGCCACGAAGAACCTTTTATAAAACATCAGCAGACCCAAAAGATGGCATAAACCGGAACAGATACAATTACTGAGACAAGATCCTAAAGGAACGGATAAAAACGTGTTGGAAGAAAAGTGGGTTAAAGAGGAAGATGGAAGGAGAGGTGTTCATACAGAAAGAGGCTGAAAACGAAAAGGGTGGGGGTGAGCTATATACATTTTCATACGAATGCTTATGTAACTCTCCCCACGCTATGCTGGCGTGATGTTTTGATGTTTCTCTCCTACATACCAGAAACCTATAACCTCATTTCTCATATGGACTGTGTTTGTTCGAAATGTCCCTTTTGAGATATATTTGCATTGTTTGTAATTATTGTTCTCGTGCACTCACTCACTCACTCACTCAGAACACCCACTTCTGTCATCTCTTTATGAGTGTTATTTTTTGTGAGTGGCTATGCTCATTAATATCCATAATTTCTATTGGATAGTTATTGCATGTGCATTAATCACTCTATGGATTTATTGCATTATTCAATAGCTATATGTCTCAACAGTTGAATGTCTAATCAAACGGGAACCCCAAGGCTCCTCGTTAGGACCTATAACTCATTCAACCCTGTTCAACAAAATGATTATGTAATATTGTGTGTGTGTGTGTAGATAGATATAGAGAGATAAATAGATAGATAGATATATAGATAGATAAACACAAAAAAATGTTGTTCAGCTCATTCAGAGTTCATGTATCCAAAGATTCAGAAACACTGTGGAATGTTCTTCTAGAACATGTCTGAACAAAGCATTGGGGAAGTCAAATACAGATCCACAGCAGGACTGAGAGCAAGAGATTCACCATGCTGCCTCTTTTCTTACAGTGCTGCCTTCGTCAAGTGTGTTAACTGTTCTGTTCAGAAGCACAGTATTGCAAGGCTGAGATGTTATAGGGTAATTATAGGGTGGGAAATGCCATCTACAGTATAAGCATTATTACTAGTGGACCTCATTATATATTATTGTGTCTGTGTTTTCATCAATTCCTTTATTGGTGCATTGTTTGATGGGAAAGTATGTGTTTGTCTGTGCTGAGTTATATAAAAGTGCTGACACAACACAACACACACACAAGGCAAGGCTGATTAGGCACAAATGATTGAACCATTAATACCCACTACTGTATGTTCTGTGTTTGTCTGTATATTTCTTCCATTAAGCCATTTACCGAGAATATTTTCAGCTTTTTCAGTCATTAAACACTAATCCCACTGGATCTAAGATTATACTGTTATTTTTATGTGTGTAGCTTTCTGGTTGATTGTTAATGGCATTAACACTCTTAGTACACTTACCGTAGCTTTCCTCTGGGCCAAAGGTCACCTGAGAAACATTATTATCTCCTCTGAGAAAAATATGAGTAAAAGAGACAGAGTTGAAGGAAAGAAAGTAAAATGAAGCAAGTAGCTATTAAGTCCTGTCATTCTATTTGTTTAGAACAATGGATTTTTTTTTTTTACTAGAAATGCCTCTGAATGCGGGAAGACAAAAGAAAATGGAAAATTCCAATTGAATAAGTGCCGCAGGGTAAAGTGATTATTTTTTGTGTGTGTGTGTGTGTGTGTGTGTGAGAGAGAGAGAGAGTGTGTAATGCAATGCAGTTGCATACTCAAGCCATATCGTCACTCTGAAGGATCATTAAAGAGATGATGATTTACGGAGAACGCAGGGTTGCCAGGTATAACTGTGTCCTTGGGCACACTCCTTTATGGGTGGGAGTGTGTGTGTGTGTCCTCTTATATAGTTCTGGTTAAGCTCAGATCAGATTACAGGGAGGCAGACAATAAAGCTATTCTCATGCATTCACCTGCAGTGCACTGTCATTGAAGGGTTTCCTGTTCAGATCAACAGTGGGTGACTTCACAAAATCGGAGAAGCCATATTTAAACCCAGAAAGATAGAAAGACACTGTGAACTGTGAGTGTGTGCTGTTCAGTGCAGAGATTATACTCAGTGAGACACTCCAGACAAAATTTTATGGCAGTAATAATATTACACTCCCGTCATAATCACGCAGACTCTCACGTGCGAATGTCTGTACTACAACAGGTGTGGTGATGCACTCAGTCTTATGAAAGATCATCCTGACTAAAGCACTTCTTTACCAAGATAAAGGATGGAGTTAAACATTTGTCATTATGTACTCACCCACATGTCATTCCAAACCTGTACGCAGCTGTGGAGCATGTATTAACAGTTTATAGAGACAATGTCTGTCAAACACCAAAAGCTCACTCTCTCCTTTTAAAAGTTACAGGTTCAGAATGACATGAAACTAAGGCTAAGCTAGGAGTTTATGGAAATTAAGCTACACACAAACACAATTCACTAGTGAATCACAAGCTCACATGAAGCCAGGTATAACTGTTTCTAGAAACATCCAGAATGATGCTAAAAGTGTGAGCATGCTTTAAACTTCTACTGAATAACTGCCAGTTATAAAATGACTTTTATTTCATTAAGAGTCTCAGGTGCCGTATTGATATTTCTGTTGCCAGTGGAATATAAAATGAGTTTTGGATCAGTCTGATGTTTATCCTTCTGCCAGCTCAGGGAATTAAAAATAGAGTAAGAGCAGAACACCTCATTTTTTGCTGCCCTCTTTTTGCTAAACTGTATCTTTGGGTGTGTGCAAACTGCCTTTCCAGAAAATACAGCTAACAAGATTATTATGTGGACACACCTATTTGCCATTAATGATGGTTACTTTCTTCTTTCTTTTTTTATGTGCTCCTCCCATACAGGTGGATGGCTCAAACCGCAACCTGACACAACAAAGCCCTTTAACCACAAAGATTCTTTGACACAAATACATAATGAGTGATCAGGAAGAGGAGGGTGCTGTAGCAATGCCTGTTTGTGGTGCAACAGGAGTCAGTCCCACGTCCCCTCCTCCTGACCTATGCCATGTCTGTGGACAACGGCACCTACAGGAGGAGAACCATGAATATTCCTACAAAGAGGAGGTAGATGATGACCTTATGTGCCACATCTGCCTTCAGCCTTTGATTCGGCCACTGGACACCCCCTGTGGACATACCTATTGCCAGGAGTGCCTGACAAACTTCCTACTGGAGAGTGACTTCTGCCCGGTAGACCGCACTCCCCTGATGCTGCAGACCTGTCGCAAGTCCAGCCTTCTGGTGCACAAGCTGCTGGATAAACTGATGGTGTCCTGCCCCTTTACCGAACACTGCACTGAAGTGCTGCCACGGGGAGAAATGGAGGGTCACATCAGGAGCCGGTGAGGAAATCACCATCAGAGCTGTTTTTGATGTGATAGGAGTAATCTTAACTAGATTTAAGCTTCTTGATTAAATTTAAGATGCTGTTAGACAGGTTTGGAAGATGTGCAATGTGATTTAGCCAAGTAGAACATATATCTGCTTCTTTTGTTAGTGCTGGAGGCAATACTGCTTTCATTACAGCCCGAATACCACCAGGGGCACTGTTTTTGAATAATATCTTTGTTTGTTTATTAGCTGCATTGAAACAAACACTAAGCCGCCATCTTCCTATGGCAAATGCTTGTTTATTTATCAACAAATTAAGTTTGAATTTTTGGCCAATTGAATGTAAATTAGGTACTGTTTCTTTAAGGGTTAGTTCACCAAAAAATGATAATTCTGTCATTAATTACTCACCTCATGTAATTCCAAAACCCTTATATCCTTATATATTTTCAATGAATTCTAAGAGCTTTATGCTTTAGGTCAGAATGTTCTTGGATTTCATCAAAAACATCTTAATTTGTAAAGGAAGGAGGGTAATTAATAACAGAATTTTTATTTTGGGGGGAACTATTCCTTTAATATTCATGAGCCATGCACCATGAATGCGCGGTCACATTTACCATTGCTCAGAGAGAATAAGCAGAACCAGATGTGACAATATTCCATGAATTACATACAGGTATAATGACAATCAATTAAACATTCAAAGCTATTCTGGCAGCCAGCAATCAAACGAACTCTAAATATCTGCTTTCCAAACAGACATTTTTATTGACAAGTTTATAATGTTGGTGTTGGAGTAGCTGCTGCTTGTCCATTGTGGATCTTCTGTTTTGTTTTGTTGCTAAGTTACAAGTCTCTTCCCACACAGAGGTCACTGATGAACATCAACCGAGAGGCTCGCTATTGGTCATTGCTGCAAATTTGCACAGGGAAATGTATTCACCGCTGGAAGTTTATCTGTGGTGAAATTGCATTACACCAATTCTCATTGAACTGACTGGATTTTTTCACTTGTGAAGTTCCGCCAAGCCACAGTTAATGTGACCACACTGTAATGTTTACAACTAGATGAAACCATAAAAAAAATACTGGTGGGGAGATAAATATGAGGCCTAACTAAAAGTCTTATCGGTTAAAAACTGTTTTTGAGTTTCAAGGATGTTGATACGGACATTCATTCAATGTTTGAAGGACATTTTTCAGTAAGGACTTGTCTTCAGATGTCTATATTCGAGGTTAAAATGAAGGATTGGCAAAGCACATTTTAAGGTATTGAACTGTATAAGCAAGTTTTGAATTGCTGAATGTGACTGATGTATTCACGCTTCATCTTCTCGTTAGCATTCATACGCAGCTCTTCATTCATTGTCATTCATAAAAGACTCTTGTCAGTGATTCGCCTCAATAGAAGACATGTGTCGAGCACATCTCTGTCTGCGTGCATGCATTTGTTTGTTTATTTCGTTAGAGGATTCTTTTGTTCTCCACTCCTCAGAGGTAGCAACCCCGCAGTGACCTTTGTTTAACCGACTAAGATATCTTCCACCTCAGTGCCTTTGGGGACGTTATGTTAACTAATGGTTTTTATTGGAACTCTCCCTCACTCTCACCATTTTCAGGATGGTGGAGTCTCTGTCGGTCCTGTGGACTGTTTCTGAATCATTAGTGCTCCACAGGCCTGAGGGCCCCTGTTGAAATTAATTGCATTTTGTTACTGGCGTTAATGGAAAGTTTCCCTCTCATTTAAAATTCCACTTACGGAAACATAATCAACTTGCCCTTTTCTCCAGTCAACCAAAAACCCACACTTGCTTCTTTCCATACTATTGCTCCTCTCCCCTCCCACATCCTTCTCTTTTTATACTTGGCTCTTGGGCTTTCAGTTCATCTTTCTTTGTCTTTCTCTTCCTCTCCCTGCTTTCTCCAATGTGGTCTTGTCTCCAGTGGTCTTAGTTGGTTCAAGAGTGTAAAGTTGGACAACATTCAAAATGGGAAGGGACTTAAGCGGAACAGGAACTGGTGAGGACCAGCCAAAGACTCTTTCTATGTAAGAACATTCTTCCATTCACTTCATTTTTTTTTTTTGAGAACTTTTGTATAATGTAAAAAAAATCCTCTTGAGTCTATGCATGTGAACTCAAGAGATGTCAGCTGGCACAGATTGTGTTTTTGTCCCAGCATTTGTGGTCATGTGATGTTAAAGCGTGAGGCTTCCTTCACACTGATGACTCATAACTGTGTGGTGAGAAGATCTGGTGTACTGAGACTTTTGATTGCTACTTTGATGTGTTTTAGCTAGTTTGCATGTGTTCTGGTGTTTTGTATCAAATGTTGAGAACTTTGTATCTTGCACCGTATGCTGGTCTATGTAACTTTTTTGTGTTTGCAGTCAAGCACGTCTAGATGCACTTTGTCTTTCTTTGCGCATAAGCATGTGCTTGTGTCTGCATGTATTTGGCGGTGTACAGACTTTCCTGGAATCCTTGATAAGATCTGGGTAAAGAGGAGGTGATGTAGTGCCTTAGGCTGACATGTAGTATTGATGATAGCACCTACTACACTGTCGCCAAATCATGTGGATATTGAAACTTCTGTAAAGTTTGGAGATCTATGAATCCATAATCATTGTCTGATTAAGTGACCTTGTGAGTTAATGTCTCTTTGGAGAATGATTGAAGAATATTCTATAATAGTATATCTATTGCTAGAGAGTCACACAGCTGAACAGACAGAAGATGTCTGTTTCTATCTGTCCATCTGCTCATCTATCCATTCATCTATCCTACTGTCCATCCGTCCATCCATTTACCCTCTACACACCCATACACATAAACACACACACACACCGCTTCATAGCTGAATGAACCGTTGCGTTGCAGAGGGGGGTGGTCTTTGCCACACGTTCTACCCTTGAGGCATACGGACAATGATAGATGGACCACCCAAGCCTGCATCTCCCCCTCTCTCCCGTGTCAGTTGGTTCGCCCCAGTTCTCTCTCTCTCTGTAGAGCATGCTGCAGTATAAGTCAGATGCTGTGTTGCCACACTCACACATACTCTCTCTCTTTCTCTCTCTCACATTCACAGCAGCATGTGGGCTCGTGAGTGTAAATCCTCTTACTCTTGGATGATGCCCAGGACAGATTAGACTGCAACGCAACCATCGCACCCGACCGGCGTGCCAGCAAACGCCGCTCTCTGCCTCCTCTTCTCCTTCTACCTCACCCTTCTCTTTTCTTCTCCGTCTCGGCTCCCGTGCACCCGCGCCCGCTCCAGACGCCGCTCCTGCCTCCTTTTCTTCTTGAGTCTTTCTTCATCCTGCACTCTCTGTTCTCCTCCGCTGGCAGCGTTCCCAGTCTTTACCTCTCCCTCTACTGCTGCTGATCTCTCTACTGCTGAGATGACCGGGCTAAAAGCCTGAGGGAGGCAAGGAAAGAAAGAAAAGTGGAAAGACAAAGAAACAAGAAGAAAAGGAAAAGGAAGAATAGATTTTTTACTTGAGAGAACGGCGGGAGGGGGGGGGGGGGTCAGAACTGTAGTAGAGGTGGAGGAGCAAGGGGCAGGGAGGAAGACGGATAGGAAACACTGCATTCAGCCTAGAGAAAGAGAAAGAAAGCAAAAGAAAGAGAGACTCTAGACCCTGGAGAGAGAGGGTCATGAAGGCTCTGCTGCTGTTGGTTCTGCCCTGGCTCAGTCCAGCAAACTACACTGACAATGTGGGCAACCTGCACATCCTCTACTCAGAACTGTGAGTAACACACACATTGTCCTGTGTGCGTGTACAGTGTGAGCTGCGTCCCATAACTACCATCTCATCTTCTAGTCTTATACAGGACAAGTCGCACTGTACCCCATCCCATCCAGTACTGCAATGTGTGCATCTGGTTGTGTGTTTGTGTGTGCGTGCGTGTCCATACATCATTCTCAACAACCTGCATTAATCCCAATTGATCCCTTTTTTTTTACTGAAGCAATTGCTTACATGCCTGTGTGTGTGTGTGTGTGTGTGTGTGTGCATTGCTTGCATATCTGTGTAGAAGTTTCTAGATATATTAGCAAGCCTAAAATGTGATTCAAAAAGGAAAAATGCATTGTGTTGTGCTTCAGAGGGTTAATTGTAGTTGTATGGCAGGGGACAGTGGCGTAGAGGTGGTTATGGTTATGTTCTGTGATGAAGCAGGTTTTGTTTTGATGCTACCAAACAGTGAGGGACACTGCAGCATGGCTGAAATGACCTAATGTGTGTGCGCAGGTGTGCTTTCCCATCAAACAGTCGGGGGAATTTAGATTTCTGACATTTCAAGAAGGTTTTTACTGTCATATATCATATATTTGTGCGATTTAAAATGTATGCTATCTTTGCACAAGGAAGAAGGACTGAGCACGCCGTTGCTAGGCACACCATTCAGAAAATCAAAACACAGGTACTCAAACACCCACAGGATATCTGATAACAGCATATTCAGTCACTCTTGGAGCTGCGCGGAACATAAAACATTCAGGCTGAACTTCTCTCTCGGGGCAAAATCACCACACACTCCTTAAAAGAGTAAAATATATGCTTTTACTCAGCGGCAAACACAGCTAAAAGCTTCTTCATTGTGTGCTGCACTGTTAAAAAGACACTTCTGCATTCAGCGCGAGAGTACCGTGAGTGTGTTTGGGTGAAAGCTGGTTATATTGATCCCGGGTCTTTGGCAGAAACACAATTGTGCCGTGTAAGTGTGTGTGAAAGGCTGAGCGTAGTACAATAGACTGCATTACAAATCCTCTCTGCTTTTATAGTCTACGCCATACACAACACAGGCATGCTGAAATTGGTGTGTATAGCATGGAAAAGAAAGAAAAGGAGGTTTGGAGTGGAACAGGACAGTGAGGTGTCTTCAGAGGGATGAATGGTGAGAAGACAGATAAGGTAATTTCCTGCACCATCTGTCCATGCGTTTGTTTGGCTTGGATCTCTTAGGATGAGGTCTTTCTGTCTTTTTGTCTCTGTGTATGTGGGTCACTGTATGAGACGTGTTTTATGATTTATGTCCCTGTGTGTGTGAGTGTCATGTGTAGACGGGCATTCATTGAAAAAGAGAAGAGAGAGGTGTTGTGTAGTCTGTTTTTGTTTGGCGGGCTGATGGGAGCACATCGTTCATCTTCGTCATATATAATGACAGAAAGCTTCTATTCTCATCTCTCTCACACAAACACTGGCCTTCTTTCCATGTATTTTCAGCTAGCTGTGTTTTGCTTTGCCCGGAATGTCTCTCTTTATTTATTACCTATCAGTATATTTTCCTTTCTGTGTTATCGTATGATGAACTTCTCACAGATTTCTCTGTAGCGCTGTGGTGGGCATTCATTCATGGATAAGATGATAGATAAATCAATCACACACACATGCTTAGGTGATCCAGTCACAATTGTTAAGGTAAGACAGGTTTTGGTATTAACGTTTAATGTAACCTCTCTGCCGCCAAATATACTTTTAGGACTTTCAATATGTTTTTTTTTAATCAGACACTTATTTTCTTTAAAAACTGTACACAACCAGTTAAGTAAAGCATTGTTTTAGTGCAACTGATGATGAGGCAAGCGTAAGGTCCTGTTGGTTTGTCTGAGACTACCTTCCTATGAGTGTTCAGATGACCATGTTTACACTTGAATATAGAACTAACTGCTTGTGAAATTAATGTTATTTCCAGGTGTCTGTCAGAGCTGATATCCTGAATGTTTGATCTGCGGCTGCCCATCTTCCTTTGACTACACACACGCACACAAATTTCCTTTCTCTCTATGCTTTGACATGCCTAATTAGACTTTGAATTAAACATTAATCTTCTCTGTGCACTGTTGCAGATGTTTTTTATGCAGATGCTTGATGTGTGTTTGTTCTCAATAGAGGCACAATACCTGATAAACAGCACTACTAATTCTGCAAGCAGTTTAAAAGGTGAAATGTGTGATTTCTGCACCACTAGTGCCACTAAACAGTATTGCGAAAACAAGCCAGCAGGTACCCCGCCTCAAACTTATGCCATTGGTTGAGCCAATGTTTCGAACTGGTCAGAATGTCTTGATAGCGTGACGGTCATAATCATAGTCTGTATTTACACTATTTTAGGAAATTAATTTGCAAGTGGATCGCTTGTAATAGTCTTGCTTTATTGATATGGGAAAGGAGACTAGATTCCTGTCCAGCTCTATTCGCTCAAAACACGTCTGCCTCCCAGTGCTTTTATGGATGTAGGTGTATTTTGTGCATTGCATGACTGTAACGGTATGCTGAGATGTGCCTTTTCATGTTTGTGTGATGTTGGATGTGTCTGCACATGCTTTATCGGGTGGTGTCCAAGAAAACAGCTCACACATAATGTTTCTAGACACATAATAAAGCACTATTGAACTATGCGTCCTTCCAACATTTGCACAGAATCTGAAAAGTAGAAGAAACACGTATGAACAAATGTTATTTATTATATTACACAGTTAAAATATTCACCTAATTGTACATTATATGGGTTGTAACTTTTTAAAAGAGATTGAAATGCATAATTTTGGCATTTACTGCCAAAGTTTTTGCTGCTATAAGATTATGCGTGAACTGAGATGCTGCCAATATATTGATACTAATAGTGATTACGTGTCCATCCCAATTTAATTATACATGTTTCACAAGAAAGCCTATGAATACTAATGAGATCTTCTTATCTGTCCACATTTCACACTGACTTTTTAATCCGGTCAGATAGGTGTGAGGAGCTTCTGTTACCATTAATGCGATGTCAGGTTACCTCAAAAGAAAGTGTCACTGTGTACTTTAGAGGTAGGACATCACACTTCTTGATGGCTGTGCTAATGTGTCCAGAGTTTTCATAGTTTTATTGTATCAAATGTAGGCTAGAAATAGAGTTATTGTGAATCAGATTTGTGTCATGATATACACAGCTGTGTCTGAAAGTGGCTTGGCCGCTCTGACTCGTATGAATATGAATGAGAGCGGCAGGAAGGCTGATTCCTGTCAGTATGAGACTCTAGATGAATATGGTTTTGATTTGTGCACTTCGACCTGGTTTATATTTTTCTTTTAGCAGGAATAGATCAGTTATGGGTGTGGGGAACGGTGATTGATTTGTGTGTACGTGCATTTGTGTATGTCTGCATGGCTGTGGTCAGACAGCAGCATGTCGTCATCAGGGTGACGCGTGTGTAGTGAGAAAACAAGGCTGTAGCTGTGGGGACGTGTGTTGCCGTGGTGACCTTATTTTCAGGCATAGTGAGCGGATGACCGCTGAACGTGAGCCGTTTGTCCTGCGGCATTTGCTGGCTCACTCAGTGACCGCATAACCCATCTACTTATCTGTGCCAAGGCACATCACACAAACAGCACACTGAATAGAGAACATATATGTACCATCACACAAACAATAATGTATGTACAGTTATACAATGTACAGCTACTATTTGTTAACACTGTTACAGTGTTATTTTTATATTTTATAAGTATGCATGGTAGCATTTATTTGATCAAAAATAGAGTAAAAAAAATTTGATTTTTCTTTTTTTTACATAAACATATACATACACACACACACACACACACAAATGCATGTATATATTTTAAAAAAGGTATGTTATTTTTATATATTAAACACATTTATATCATATAAATGTAAATATATACATGTAAATACATACACTGTATGTGTATCTTTATTTATACATAATAAAGATACACATTTCACACACATATATTCTATAAACAATTTTTTTTGGATGCAATTAATCGCAATTAATCACTTCCAAGCACTTAGGAATAGATAGATAGATAGACGAAGAACATTCAGATTTATATCTGTAAATCCAGCTGAAATATAGTTACAATTTCTTTCTCTTTTTTGGACAAGTAATTAAGTTAAATGTAATTAGAATATTGTTTTATGCAAGATTTACTTTCAGTAGTTACATTAACTTTGCAAATGTCTTAGTCTTTTCATTATGCTCACCAAAAAAGGGGATGATGAATGAAATGGGAGTCAAATCCCTTCTACATCCCACCCTTAAAAAGTGCCTGTTGCAGACCATGGCACAGCTTTCAACAGACAGAACCAAAGTCTTATTTTCAATCATTAATAAGAGATGTCAGAGACAGCTGGTTGTCTCCAAATAATTACTTCTTGTCAGCTTTCCTTCCTTGTAATTACTCATTAAGTTTTAATTTTAGCTTTCACACGCACATGTACCTTTAACTGGTGCGAGCCTGCAAAATCAAAGCGGTCTTCAGAGAAATGAAAGGATGACCTACATGTGACTGCCACGTTCTCCTCTGCAGAGTCAAATACTGCTTCTGAGCGCTTTCCCCAGAGAGCAAGAGTTCAACAGATTGTCGGCCGCTCTCGCCTAAGCATCTGTCCTGCAGTTGTTCTGCATCCTCTCGCCTTCCTCATCAGGTTAATGATGATGAGGAGCAGGACGAGCAAAAACAGTGTTGCTAATTCGACACTTTAGCCGCATCCGAGACAGAGAGTTGGCAGAGTTCTTTTCCCTGCTCAGCACCTGAGCTCAGGGCCGGATCTGCACCTGGGCTGAGTGCTCAGTCACTGCTGAGAGTTTAGGAAAGGCGCAGGAAGTGGAGAGTATGAGTTTCCTGTTTGCATGTAACATACAGTACTGTATAAGCAAATCACACATAGACCCGGATTCAAATCCTAATACATATTTGGTCCCACGCATACATGTTTTTACATTGCACTTATATTTTAAGTACTCACAATGTTGACCTATCCCTACAAAAATAGTAAGTAGTATGTACTAAGTACATATATGTACCATTTAGGTAAAGTGCAAAGATGTACAAAGCTTTTGTACCTTTTTTAAGAGTACTGGCCTTACAGCTTTGTAGCTTTTTGAACTTTTTTTAATGGTTGTGAAATAAGCTTCTCGTCGAATGCATTATACTTTTAGTATGTGATTTTGGATGAAGCTCATTTCCAGCTACAGTATACAAGCTATTTGTGAGTTCACACTGAGCCTGAAATGGGGTGTGGCATGTCACAGTCAATCACAAAACACAGCCAATCAGAACAGGTCTCTCTGTTTACGTGCTCATTCACTAGAAATGCATTGTGACTGTATGGTATCAAATTAAGAAAATTTTTTATGTTTTTTTACTGTAGAATGTGAGGTATTTAGCATATAATATTTGACTATAAACTTCATTCTTATTACAAATGCTATACTAAGGTCAAGGTTTGTAAAAAATTTTGTACATCATGCATTCTGAAGCATGATTAATCAAAGATATAATATATGGCCTTTCAGTTTGAATTGGCTCTTGTGTACTAGTGTCGTCACACTCGGAGAGGACCGCATATGTGAAGATATCTGGAAAACTAGGCCAAGCAGAGCAGCTCAAGTGAAGCTAAAGTGTGAATAAACAGAAGATTACACATATACACTCAAACCAACAGTGACCTCCTCTGAAGATGTTTTTCCGCTCTTAGGATAGATGCATATTTAAAACCTTCTGTGCACAAGCAGACACGTTCACTGGGGGATCTTAAAAAATGCTTAAAATGCACCGCTGGGGTGTCAGTTCTGTCCTTGGCTCTGGTTGAGTTTTTGCAGAGCAACATGCAAACGCAAAATGGATGGCATGGAAAGGGCGCGCTCTCCGTCTGCCATGAGAGCGGGTCAGTTGTATCTACTGCTTCAGACTGCACACAGGTCTTAATGTTAAGCGCTCAGAGCAAAGATAACACACACTCCAGTGCTATCTCCTGCACACATTAGAGAACTAAAGCAGATCACTGTCCTGGTTCCACACTGAGAGAGTGAGAGAGAGAGAGAGAGAGAGAGAGAATGTGAGAAATAAAGTCAATGCGGTCGCTCAGCTGGGGGTGGGGAGGGGGGTAGAGGGATGAACATAAATCTGCTGCTGTCTTCAGCCTGCTGTTCTCATCACAGAGAAGAAGGGAAAAAGAGAAGTGGGAGGAGGAAGGTGTAGAAAGAAGGTATGAGAGAGAGAAAGATGGTGGAGTGACAGGAAGGTCTGCGTAATTGTCCTTCAGAGATCAGTGGTTGGTTAAGTGAGTCACATGACAGGATTTCAGCTACAGTATAGTGTTTGTGTGTCTGTTCATATGAGATAAAAAGTTTTTAATTTATAATTTTAATTCCAATGCAACTTCAGATGCATTGATGAACGAGGTCATTCTAGGTCACTAAAACTATAAAAATGTATATATATATATATTTATGAAATCAACAAATAATAAATATAATTTGACCACTGTTTAGACATAAAAAAAAATAATAATAAAAAACTAAATATGTTATAACAAATAAGCCTAATTAAAAATATTAACAACCATTCTGATGGTACAGTATACATAGAAAGTTGGTGATTAAATTAATAATCGTTTATATGTAATTGAGATTAAAATTGAGATTGAAATATTAATGAATAATCGATCAAATATGATCATCAATTAAGCTGAAATGATGAATAATGATAATTTCCCCACTTATGTATTTTTTATTATATTTAATTTTTTATATATAAATTAGTTGTATATATCAATATATTATATAAATAAATTATATTATTTTATACTACGGGGCCGTTGAATGCTTGAATCTGATTGGCTGACGAACGTTCTGAGGTGTGCAATTATTTTCAG
>JAUCMS010000045.1:7327677-7345241 GCA_032357445.1 Enteromius radiatus
TCATCAAGGCTGCATTTATTAGATAAAAAATCCAGAAAAAAACTGTAATATTGTGAAATATTATTTCAATTTAAAATGATTTCTGAAAGGATCATGTGACACTGAAGACTGGTGTAATGATGCTTTGCATCACTGGTATAAATTACAATTTAAAATATATTCACACAGAAAACAGTTATTTTTAATTGAAATAATATTTCACAATATTACCGTATTTTCATCTAATAAATGCAGCCTTGATGAGCTAAGAAACATCTTTAAAAACCATTAAATATCTTACTGACCCCAAATTTTTGGGATAATATATATATATATATATATATTACAGCAAAATAAATAAGTTATAAATATATAAGATCATTTGAGGGGTGTACCTTATGGGTTTGAATAAAGACCTTTTTTATTTACTATATTTTATTTACTATATACTGCATGCGCGCACGCACACGCACACACACACTAAAACAATTGGCACTGAACCACACGAATGTTCTGCAGATGATGATGCCTGTCATACTGTGAGGGGGAGTGAATCTAGAAATAAAGTAAGTTAGGGGAGACAGACATGCCAAGGCTCGGCTGTTTGTCTTGGGGAGAAAGGGAGGAAGAGTATGAGGCATAGATGGATGGGGAGTCCTGGATGCCTGTAAACAGGAGGCTGGAGGTACAAACATGGCCACCCTGTCTGTACCTCTCTCTGCCTTATTTGGCACTTGACATGGTCGGGAACGGCTTTTTAACCGTATTTTAGTCCTAAGAAGATAAGTTATAGCATCAGACAGCTGAGAAGCAAATAAGTACATGTACAAACACACACACACACACACACTTAACCACCTTAAACACACTTTTGATAGCTTCCAAGCACAAGAATGAGCTAAAAGAGCCGGATCAAACCGAATACGTAATTCTGTGTGTATAGAAGACAGACAGTCACAGTGGATTAACTGAAGCAGATGGGAGTTTAGTGCTTTTGTCTTGATTTCTCTTCTTCTAAGTCTGGGGTGAAACTTTGATGAGCTGTCCTACATACTGCAGGCAGGAATAGAGACAGAAGTAACGACTCTTACAGAGCGATACAGCTTTTGTAGCTGCAGCCTAGTTTTACTGTGCCATAAACTCCATGAAGGCTGCCAATCACAGCTTTAGGAAGAGTCAATCATCTCTGTCATGAGGGACACTGAACATTTGCGTCCCATCACTTTTAAACTTGCATAACTTTCTTGTTTCAATCTCACAGGGATCTTTTTTTCTTCAGATTTATGCGATGTTTCCTTTTGGTAGAGACAATTTATAACATTGCTGTCTGCAATAAGAAAATAATGTGTCCACTGGTAGAATCATTTATTTAGCATGTGCTGTTTGGGGTGTTTTAGCACACGTTTCATTAATTATGCTAATTAGGTAATGCAGCAAATATGTGTCCCGATTAAACATTATGCTATTCAAACTAAAATGTTGTTTTTGGCTTACTGCTTGCTTTCTGAAGACAGTTCTGAATAGACAGTAATGAGGTCATATAAATGACTATATCTTTCTATTCAAGTTGTGAAAGTTTTTTTTTTTTGGGAAAGAATTAATACTTTTATTCAGTATGGATGCATTAAACAAATCAAAAGTGATAGTTACAACATTTACAGTGTTAGAGAACATTTTAATGAATGCTGCTTTTTTTTACTTTCAATTGAAAGAATGCTGGAAAAGCATCATGGTATCCACAAACATATTAAGCAGTTCGACTGTTTTCAACATTCATAATAAAGTGTTTCTAGAACACCAAATCAGCATAGTATGATGATATCTGAAGGATCATGTGACACTGAAGACTCAAATAAAGGCTTTGCCATCACAGAAATAAGTTACATTTTAAAAATATACTGTATATTTTTAAATTGTAATAATATAATAATAGTAATTGTAATTTTACAGTATTACCCTCAAAATATTTACTGACCTCAAATAATAATTAAAAAAACATTTATAATAGCTTATAGGGATTATATATATATATTCTTATGCTGTATTGTATCTCAAAACTTGCATAAAGTAAATGGATGAACACTCAATCATTGGCTGATACTGGTATTCCACAACAATGTAACATTATTAAGCTTCTTTCTACCTCTCTCTCTCTCCCTTTCTTTCTCTGTCTTTCTTTTTCACCATGCATAGTGGCTCTCCCTGTCGGCTACATATCCTCCGTCTTGCTCTCCTGTTTCTATATGACTCCAACCTACACACACGATGCATATCTCACACACAAACTGTGCTTTAATCAATCAGTAAGAAAAAAAAAACATGAACATGAACACTTACCTATCTAATGGTGGCATCCTAGGAGGAGGAGCACGGGGAGGTAATGGGAAACCTAAAATGCCAGGCATACACAGATATTATACAAATAATTATATGGTGAAATCAAAACTGTAAGCATGAAAAAGGAAAAATATTGAAATCATACGGGTATATGCAGTACAAATGTCTTCATATGATTTCATTTATTATAGAAAATGTATGTTTGTGTCTGCGTGCGTATGTCCAGATGTTGTGACTTCAAATGGCTCAACGCTGTTTATGACGCATCCAGACAGAATTCAACAAACGCAGTTGGTCTGCAACTTTTACTGCCCCGCTAACCATGACGCCCTCCCTTAAACTCGTGCGTGAAACAAATGGGCCTTCACAGCACCCCGAAAAACACATTCTCCATCACATGGCTGAGGCACACTTTATCTGCTTTGATCACACTCAGCCACAGACTCACAAACATACACGCACATCTGGGCACCATCCCCCTTTTGTTTTTCCACGAACCCCTGATGGGAGCCAGCTCCAAAAGACAGTTTTCAACAACAACAAAAATTACTGAAAAAAAGGGCTAAAGAAAAACAGTAATTTGAGGAACACAGAAGTCACGCAGCTACGGCTAACACAGAACGAGGCAAAAATGCAGCGTCCCCTCCAACGCATGCATCCACTCACACAGAGCCTCGCAAATCATCTGTGTTGTCCTTGAAACTTCAGAGTCATCTAAGAAAGTATGTACTTTGTGAACTATGCCCTAAACGACTTTTTTTTCAGTCTGCCTGTGGATGCTATGCTAATTTATGTCAGATCTGCAAGCTCTAAAATAGTTCAGTAAGATAACAGATCTGTATCTAGTGCATATTCACAGATGCTCCAAACAGTCTATGCCATTTTGAGCAAACATTTGATTCGAATGTTTTTTGTAATGTTTCTATTAATCAAAGAACTGATCATTCTGATCATTCTTAATCAGAAAATCTACATATTAGAATATGAAAATTAAGTTTTGCCATAACAGAAAAAAAAATTACATTTAAAAAAAAATGTAAAATGGAAACATTATTTTAATTTGCAATAATATTTCACAATATCAGGATTTTGGTGAGTATAATAGCCTTCTTTATAAAACACAAGGGTAAAAAAAAAAAATCATATTACAGTAGGTTGTTCATGTTCAAACTGAATTGTATAAATCTAGATTAAGAAATGTCGTAAAAGTATTGTGCATTCTTTGTATGTTATGAATTAAGAAACATTACTAGTGTATCAATAATAATTCACAATGAACAAATTAATTAATTACATTTCTTTAAGTTTTTGAGTTAACATACGAAGAAGTACTTCACAAGTTGTGTCTTTTTTGCTCTTGTTTTTCATATTTTTGAAAAAGGTTAGAAGTTTTTATATTTTGGGCAGCTGGACATTTAATTGAAAAGATATATTGTGTAAGTAAGTACTTTATGAATGTTTGCAGCCATTAATGTCCTCTAAAAGAATCAAAGTGGATCACTGGACTCTTTTTATACAAAAATATTTAGACTATCAGTACAAAAATGTAAAATACAAATCCTTTACTAACAAATCTGTCATTAAATTGATGATTTGAATGAAAAAGCTTTTTCTCCTCCACAACCCCATTTAATCAAAACATTCCTCTCCTAACAACTGGCTCTCTCCATCTTTCCTCCCCTCCCCTCACTCTCTCTCTCTTTCAGCACAGCTGGGTCATTCAGCAAATTTCCAGTGCCACGATTCTGCTGGCCTGGCACTTTTTCTTTCTTCCCGCCGTGAGCTATTTTTAGCCACACGCAGCACATTAAAAACACAAAAGGAACAGCGTGCCCGTAACGGGGCAGCGATGTCCACAGGGGGAGCGAGTCAAAGAGGCCTATAACTTAAAGATGGGGAGGTGGGCTTCTACGATAAAAACCAAAACAGCCCGTTTTGGATTAAAAGCTTAACTTCAAAGGCTGGGCCTGACCAAGACGTTTGATAATTTGACTATATTAAAAAGGATGAGTGGGTCCTGAAAAACTGGATGATGGCTGAAGCTGTCAGTGAGAGGTCTGAGAGGGCCGACGGAGGGGTGGTAGGATTTGGTAGAAAGCGATTTCTGATGGGGCTTTGAAGCAGAAGAGAAGTAGAGTTAAGAGAGCTCAACTATAGACTTCCTGTCGAAAGTGTGGAGGAGCAGCATATGAGCAGGAAGTTAGACGAACTGACAGCCAACAGGCCTGCGCTGCAGAGGAAAACCTGGAGAGAATTACACACACCTGGATACAGACACACCAGCTCAAGCGCACATGTTGTCAGACTCCTACAGAGACACATGCACGCTCAATATTTAGTCACTGTCAAATGAAACACGCACAGCTGCTGCAGCTCATCTCGTTTAGCACTTGAACTCTAACCTTAAACCCCAAGCACACACAGCATTTTGAAGCATAATGGGGCATTTCACTGTGTTTTGAATCACAGCTCTAGTAAACAATATTTTAACACAGAAAACACATTAACAAACTACTTCATGGGGCAATAGAGGCGGATTCAGTTCTGTTTGGTATACCATACCAGGCAAAAATAATGTTTACGTTTTAAGTAGACTGAGAAGATGTGTTTTGGATATTTAAGATCTCAGAAGACAACAGGTTGCTCAGCATCAATCACATCCAGGGGTGCGTTTCCCAAAAGCATGGTTAGCCTATTATGGTTACCAGTATAGTTTAACAGTTTTTTGTTGTTTCCTGAAAGCATAGTTCAAACGAACATTCGCAGTTGGAACTACAGCTTTAGACCTGTGGCTAGAAGCATCGTTTCTGGTTAGTAAGATATACAGTATAGGCTTTAATAATATCCTCCTGGACACAAGAAGCAAACTAATATGCATTACTATCTTTATCTTCTATTCTATCTAAATATAAAATGCGTTTTATTTATGTATTTTTGCACGTCTAATTGTAAACGCTGTTTTTGAAAAGCGAACTAATGTGGTTCAAACGATGGAGATGTGAAAACCGTAATATTTTATTATTACAAATTAAATAGTGCTTTCCAAAATAAAAGTTTTTGTTTACATAAAATATGCATGTGTACTGTGTGTGTATATATATATATGTGTGCGTGTGTGATATGAAAAATGTTTGTTAAATGTACTTATATATAATATAAAATATATAACCCTAACCTAACTGTACATAAGTAAATGTTTTTAAATATTTACGTTATTTTTTATATATTTTAAAATATATATTTTTTTTGTGATGACAAAGCTGATTTTTCAGTCTTCAGTGTCACATAATCTTTCAGATTATGCTGATTTAATGCATGAAAATATTTTTAAATGTTATGTTTTTAACAATTTGAAAAGAACTCAATTTTTTATATAAATATTTTTAAGTATTATAAATGTCTTTACTGTCACTTTTGATCAATTTAATGCACCCCTGATGAATAAAAGTATTTTTTGTTTGTTTGTTTGTTCTTTACAGATGCCAAACTTTTGAAAAGAAGTGTATTATACTATAACTTATTAAGCAAATTCACAGCAATATTCAGAAACCTAACATTAAAATCCTTAATTTAATCTTATTAACAGTATTATGAAGATTGACCCCGCTGGTTATGAGAATAATCTGATTTACATTTAATAAGCTGGTTAATATGCTGCACTGTGACATTGTCTGATGTGTTCTGCTTGATTTTGGAAATAATAGAAGCAAAATATTTGCTCAAGGACAAGCTGAAGAAAAACCTGCAATGTCGTAACATTCACATGCTACTACGTCACTACACACACAACATAAACTCATTCCTTTTTCTGCTGACAGAAGTGAGTGTGCATGAGTGTACGGCACATACCGGGTGGTGGTGGTATGAGGGGTGGTGTGGTGCCTATGGAGGGAGGAGGGAAAGGTGGAGGTGGAATATTGGGAGGAAAGAAGGGCAGCAGCTTTGGGGAAGACAGCTCTGTGTCCGAGGACGGCTCTGACACGACCTAAAAAAAAATCACACACATATACGAGATCAGTACTCTATTTATAGTGATTCACTCTTTGTGTCCATCAAACTTGCAAAAACACACCTGGATGTTATTTTCATCTGCACTGTGACGTCTTCTGCCTTCCACTCGACTGATGGTCCCTGCTAGTCCTCCGATAACATTGATCGAACCACTCAACTTTCTGCATTCACACCCACATAAATCAAAGTCAGATCATTATGTTGAGTCCATGTGTGTGAGTGAGGAGCATGAAATGTGCGCTGCACACTGCAAGCTCAAGATCCTGGTTCTTTTTTTGCACTATAGGATATTTGGCATATAAACACACACACAATCGCAAACCATCTCAGTCAATGCTATTTTCCTGCTGATCTGGGAAATCTTCTCTGATGTGCTCGACAATATTTTTAGCTCATGTACACACAGCAGTTACACACTTGCGAGAATGTGTGGTCGTCGTCACCATTCATAAATCTTCAAGTCCCCTGAAACAAGGCTACAAATACTCTCAGTAATGTACAAATGAACTAGGCAATAACCTATTCCAGTCACTAAAAATTAATCAGATAGAACAGAGAACATTAATACTGCATTAAACATTATGCATGCTGCAGGAAAAGCAAGCATTCAGGAGCACAGTAACACAGCCAGCTCGTCTGCAGAAGTATCTCTTAACGTTTCTGTCTTGCTGGTGAAGTTTGGGACAGTGTCAACTACAGTACGTGGGGGAAAAAAAACACATTCAAATGTAAAAGCCTGAAATTGACACACGTCTGGTGTTTCACCTACTTTTAGCAGACACAATGGTGGATTTAATGCTACCCTCTCATGATTTTATAAAAAAGGGACACATAAAACAGGCTTCATCAAATCTTACCCGGAGGTCCAATGCACTGCAGACTTTGGATCTAACCCTAATCAAACTCACCTGAGCATGTTAATCAGTGTATAAGGATCATTAGAAACTCACAGGTAGGCGAGTTTTTTATCAGGGTTGGAGCTAAACTCTGCAGTGCATTGGACCTCCAGGGTAAGATGAAGGCTGACATAAAAAATTCACATGCCAGCTCTAGCTTTTCAGTCTGATCTCATTGCACGTCATGCAGTAAACATTTTAGACGCATTTCTTCATTTAAAATGATAGTTCAACTAAAAATAAAAATTCTGTCATCGCTCACACACACAAAAGAAGATATTTTGAGAATGCTGGTAACCAAACAGTTTAGTGGACTGCAATAGCAAAACAGAATTCACTAAATATCTTTCTTTTATGTTCCTGTGCCGATTTGAAAAGACATGAAGGCAAGTAAACAATGAATTT
Organism: Enteromius radiatus; assembly: GCA_032357445.1. Classification (NCBI taxonomy): domain Eukaryota; kingdom Metazoa; phylum Chordata; class Actinopteri; order Cypriniformes; family Cyprinidae; genus Enteromius; species Enteromius radiatus. The sequence goes on from JAUCMS010000045.1 coordinate 7,335,306, forward strand.
ATTTGGTGTACTGTTCCATTAAAGGTGCATTCAGTAATTTTCCCTCATTAAAAATGGTTTATACTTAAACTATTTTTTTTTTTTAAGAATGTTTCAATTATCAGTGGGGTCCAATATAATATTATAAACAATTACTGTATGAACAATCAAACTAAATTTCTAGATTAAACTAGATTTCTAAACTGTTTCATAGAGTCAAATATACATACAGTAGATGTATCATTCACAATAAGATCAATGATAAGCATTCGGTCACGCTCCCTTTAACTCCCATTCATGGAGCATGCAGTCAAGTTGTACCTGTATATGCACATTGATGTGAACTCAGTTTTTTTGTCCAAAACATTGCATTTTAATAGGGCTGAACAAGATCGAATGTCAATCTCTGTCAAGGCCCATTTGATTTCGAAAACGCCACATCACGCTCTGTGTTAAAATGGGTGTACTGTGACTGACTCCTGCATCCTGTCTGTGCATGTATGTGTAATAATGAAAGCCGGACTGTTGCTTTACCCTTGAATGCTCCGGTTCATACACGTCCCCCTGAGCGAGGCATAACCTTCAACTGATCGAAAAGAAGTTCAAGGAACCACTGATTAAAAATCACCCCCGCTAACTCCTACCCAGGACCAAAGGCAGTCTGGACCACCAGGACTGAACCACGTTGTGTGTGTATTTGTGTTGCGTCTCGTAGAAAAGTAAAAGTGAAATATTAGGAGGTTTCAACAGTCAGGATGTTTTCTTCAGGGGAGAACAAAAAACATAAGCTGATAAAAATCAAGTGGAAAAAATGAAAAAAAAAAATTTAAACCGGCGTAAACAGGGATGATAATATGAGTACGGAGCATTTGGGACAACAGCAGAAAGCCATTATCACGTAATGATGCTGTTACTGGGAACATGGCTGGCATGCACAGTAAATAAGTGGCCATTAAGAGTGCTACCCTGCCCTTTTGCCAAACAATTCAACTGCACGAAATGATTTAAGAACACAAAAAACCGCAATGGAAATGGCAAAGTATAGTCTTTCCACTGACTCTTTGATAATTTGCTACACATTGTACACAAAGGCTGACTGGTCTTCTCTGACAACACATAAGATGCTTCTTTGGTAAATCAATTTAATCCATTTAAATGACTGCTTACAATATGCCTCAGTGCATGGGATGAGTTTGGAAGGACGGCAGTCACTCTTCTACTAGGAAACACTTTAAAACACTTCTCCCTTATGTTGTTCCAAGAAGTAAAATGTGTGTAATGTGTGTGAATGGGTTGGCTGGTTTCATCGGCTCATACTGATGTGTTTGATAAAGGGTTGATGTACCTGGATGAGTGTTCTGACAAATCACTACTAGAATTCTGATGAACCTGGAGAGAGAGAGAGAGAAGACATTTATATGTATACACATTCATTCTACACACGTGTTTCTAAACCTCATGAGCCGCCTACAGAAACAGCATTTTAAGTTGCCATAGGCACTTCCAGATTACACTTTGTTCCAACAGGTAAAAAAAAAAAGTGATCTCCTCCTAGGCTATATTGTTTTAGCCAAATTCTATGGCACAGTTTTACATGTGCTGAAGGCAGTTCCAGAATGCACTGCACTGAGCTCAAACATCAAGCAGATGAGGCAAAAGAAATGTTCCGAAAATAATAAACTCTTATTAAAGAAAATGTGTTTGCTATATATTTTTATGTTTGTAATTGATTATTGTTTATAACTGACCGCAACTAATCATTGTGCTATTATACTAGCAACATGCTAATGCCAAACTGTCTGAAAAAACTGCAATGTTCATAATTCATTTAATCTATGTCAAAAACATTATTTTTATAAGTTGAGTGCACATAAACACTTCTCAGAAGTTGTTATTATGAGTGATAAACTTTTCTTTGAGCCCTAAGTTTCCGGGTTGAGGGCGTCAGTAAGAAAATGTATTTGCTGAAATGAATTAACCATAGTTTTATTACAAATAAAACCAAATAACAATAGTAACAAAAAATGAACCATTGATTAGCTACACTAACCACAGTTTAACCATAGCATTTGTTGTATAACTGTGGTTATACAAATGGTAATTAACATGGTTACTACACTTTTACCATAATAAATGTATGATTAACTTTTGCAATGGTTAGGATGTTTCATGAAAGTTAAGAAGCTCCATTAGAAGCCAGCTGTCTGTGTAGGCATCCGGGAACTCACTGGGCTTTGGAACAGAGCAAGCATTTCTAAAACCACAGCAAATACCCTGTCACACCTCATTATCAACATCTTAGTATGAGTCATCATGATAGAAGTAAGGGTGTATTTTAGTTATGCTAAATGTACCATTATTTTGCTTGATGACCCCAGGCTAAGGATCTCCAGGCTCAAGCGTAGTCGTCTTTGTTTGTCACAGTATGCCTTCCAGGAGTCCTCATTAAAACCATAGTTAAAGTAGTCAGACAGATCCGCACCTGCGTTTATACACAACATATGTCGTTGTGTATAAAGGTACATTTGAATCTGATTTATACTAACACACACACTCCACACATCTTAACGCAATCAACTGCACCTGGCTTCCTCCATGGCTTCTCCTCAAAGGACTCCACGTCCACCTGCAGGACATTGCCTTCAGCATCCAGATCCAGCTCTCTGGACTTGGAGCCTGACTCACAGAAGATAAGACTTTAGAGGCTGGATTCCCACACACAGATCAAACCAAACCCAGAGAAACGTCCTAAAGGGATTCTCAGCAGCACAGTTCAGTCAGGCTTAAATTTAAGCTTTCTTCAAGAATTCATGGTGGTAATTTAAGAAACATAACATTTAGAATATGTATATTATGACAGATGTTCTGGAAAGTTTTCAAGGTTTTGAAATGTCTGCAAGTTCAATATTAATTGTAATTCATTTTAAATGTGGAATGACACTTATGGTGTTTATGTGCAATCTAACAAGAGGCGTGATTAGGTGTTATCAATCATTTAAATTTTGTATGAATTACTGAATAATTAATGAATTACTATTTTGACAATGTTGGTAATGGTGGAGGAGCTCAGCATGAGAAAATTACAATATTCACAAGACCTGGATATAAGACTATTTACTTTTTGCCCACCAAGCTGTAGAAAATATCTAAAGTGTCATAATTTTGAATATAAACAAATATTGCAGTAAAGGGACTGCACAAAGAACTGGAACATGGCCATTTAAATGAGCTAATATTTAAAAAATATGTTGTGACTTAATGAAATGAACATCTTTATTACCTGAAGTCTTTATGTTCAGACTGATGGAACTGGAACCAAATGACCTACAGATTAAATAACAGATTGTTAAGTATCATTATAACAATTTATTAGACACATCGTAATTTAAGATGTCATTAGTAAACACGACACAATGACATACAGTATATAACTAAAATCATCCAAACTTCTGACTGAAATTACTCACGAGCCCTGCGATCCGCCTGGTTTAATGTCACCGATGGTCACACAGACATCATCATCACTGTCTGATTCACTTTCCTTTGAGAGGAAAAAACAAGAAACAACTGTTTGTTAAGTGAATATGCACTGCATTATCACTGCTAACTGATAGCAAATATGATAAATAAGTTTAAAATATGTTTTGCTACAGTAAAACAAGCACCTGGTAATTGAGTCCATCCACATCACCGATCAGAGCACTGCAAAGTGAGATATAGTTAATCAATTAGACTATACAGTACTTCATATACTGAATGATCACAAAAAAAATATTCTTCAAACTAGGCAGAGATATTAAAATATATATATAAAAATGTATTATTTTGTATAAAATTTATTAAATTACACTTTTTCTCGCTCTTGGACTGTCATTAAGTTACATCTATTTAATATTTAGTTAAATCCATTTAATATCATGTTCCATATTTCATTAAAATTATGTAAAGTTTATTTAAAAAAAAAATATATATATATATATAATAAATAATAAATAAATAAATAAATATATATAAAATTATTTTATTTTTTTTTCTTCTTTTTTTATATTAATTAATTTTTAAAAAACTTTTGCGTCATATTTGATTAAATAATTTTACATATAATACTACAACTGTGCTATGGCTTAAAACCCTTAAAATAATTTTGATATTATAAAAAATACAAATATATTCAAGTAAAAACACATTCTAAATTGTGTCAGCCGAGATCAGGTGTATGCTCTTCAGAAGAAACTTCATTTTCCTTAGGATGCACAGACTTCCTGTCAGCTTCATCTGATTTAATCACACGCACTAATTGATGCTACAGAACAATAAAAAGGCTTTTACACTCAGCAAATATGGGCAATGAGGAGGATCAATTTACAAGCACTACATTACAATCTTTAGCTGCAGGCCTACATTAGTTTAAGTGAGGCCTATATCACTGCGGCCTCATCAGGCTTATTTAAGGCCAATGCAACGTGAGGGAAAATTCTAGCTTGGGTTTGAGTTTTGCCCCGACTCTAATAAAGGTGAAGCAATCCAACCGATAGAAAACGCTGTGTCAACTCCAAGAAACAGCTAACACGTCTCTACCCAATGCTGGGAAGCAGAGGAATACACATAAGAGGAGCTTATACAATGCTAAATTTAACAAGTGTCCGAAGAGTTTCATCAGACACGCGTGGCTTGCTGTGCTTTCGGAGCATTTAGCAAAGAGGTCTATCGGCAAAGACGTGTCACATAGCGCTAATGTGCTTGCATGGTCATTACGAAGCGGTGAAACGGGCATTAAATGTACACGCTTCATTTGTACAACGCTACTTGCCCTAACAGGAAATAAATGTGTCAGTCTCTCTTGTTGAGTCGGCACACCATTAGGTCTTCTAAACTCTCATTTCACATGCAAAAGAGGACAGGGCTAAAGTGACCTGAAAGATACTGACATTGCCAGGAGCAGAATATCCCAAATCGGCAGGGAGTTTAAATGTTAATGTGTGCGTGTTTGTGTTAGGGACATGTTTTAGAGTAAATGCTGATGGAGCACATTTGTAAATGCAAATGAAATCAAATGTGAGGAAGAGCTGATTCATAATGCTTAAAAAAAAAAATGCAAATAGACATTTTGGAGAAGATAAATAAATCAACTGCCTGATTAAAGCTAAGATGTCAACCAAATACTGCAATAATTAATCCAAAGGACCCTGCACCAGTTTTACTCTATATTTCTGCCTTTTCCATGCAGTTGTGAACTGTAGTCTGCCAAAGTTTGGATAAACATCTTCATGGGAAAAAAGCAACTGAAGACAATTATTTGAGGACACTCACCTGAATACTTCCTTTTCTGTTGTCTCTTCTTCATCAAAATTGTCATCTATTTATGATTAAAAAAAATATTTGTTTTCACATGGAAACAGACAGTTTAAGAAGTTTATAGTAACGGTTATAGTTGTTTTTATATATTTTGTATTATAAGTATTAGACAGGCAAAAGCTTTCTGTCATCTGATAGTTTCTACATTTTTGTTTAAAAACAAAACAAAAAAAGCCCTTTTAGTGTCATTCTAAAAATGTCAGGTCATGGCGTGTGTGTGTATGTGTCTGTGCATCTGGTATTTATCATGTTATGGGGACCAATTGTCCCAACAAAGATAGGAATACAAGTAAATGTTAACCTTGTGGGGACATTTGTTAGGTCCTCATGAAGAAACTAGCTTATAAATCATACAGAATGACGTTTTTTGAAAATCTAAACATGTCTGTAGATTCCTGTTTAGGTGTAGGGTCAGTGTCAGGACAATACCACATACAGTTTGTACAGTATATTAACCATTACGCCTATATCCCCATAAAACATGTAAACCCAACATGCGTGTATGTGTGTGTCTGTCAATTTTATAAAGTAAATGTAATATATATATTTTTATTGTTAGTACTATTTCAAGATGAACACTTACAGGATTGAAACATTTTTAGTTGTTTAAGAAAAATTATATTCTGATAAAATGAGAATATTGAATATGATACATCAGGTTGTGGTGTATCATTGTATTACATTGAATTACATATTTGTAATTAAAAAAAAGCTTTTTTAATCATAAAACTGCAATGTTTTTATTGATCACATTGATACATTTATATATTTTATATTAAATATTTTTTATATATAAACATCTATTTTCTTATGTATATGCACATGCATGTGTTTGTATTTACACATAGCCTACATAAATATACACAAAAAAACTATTTTTTCATTTTAAGTTTGACAGCAGTTAGATGTATCAAATGGAGGAATCAATTTCACCATCTAAAATGCTGCCATGTTATGAATGGATCAATTTAAAGATGATTTTAAAAACTATTGTATATTTTTAAATTGATTTTTATTTTCTCTGATTCATCTCTATAGGACATTATTGGACACATATTGGTCAAGTCCTCTTCCATCTTTGTTACTGAAAATAAAATAATAATAATAATAATAATAATAATAATACAAATTAAAATAACATCCTGAATATGATTTTTTCCCAAGCTGTCCAACTTTCATCTGATACTTTTTTTTGCAGCAGCACTTACTACGATATGTTAGGTGTGTGTGAATCAAAATCCATTTAACTGCATTCTATATAGTCCTTGGTGTAAACGTAGTCATACCATATGTTCTCTGCAAGGGTTGATTTAAAAGTAAATGTTATAAAACGCGTCAAAGTCCCTTTAAGTGTATGCTATAGTTTCTGAACGCTTGCAGCTGGATAAATAACGGTCTCTAATGTAATCAACCTCTGGGTCAGATCCCTGCTTCGAAACGTGTGCTTTTGGTTTTGGTAGTTGGTCTGGCGCTTATTCATTTCACGAGGACTCTTTGATTTGTTTTAAAGTTGGATAGGCGGTGGGTTTATTTCTCACCTCCATAAAGCCAGTCCGTCTCGTCATCAGCACTCTCATCAGCTGTTTTCTCTACCTCTCTTGTGGACATGATCACCTCCGGGCTTTTGCGCCTTTGCCTTGCGATAAGAGGCTCAATTTAACTCGGCGGTTCACCGAGTTCGGCAAAGTAACTTTTTCTTAGTGTGATAATAGATTTAGGGTTTACCGTCACAGCTGTCACAGTGACACGCCGCGTGCTGGTGTAGCAGGTGCGCGTTACCAAAGAGACACATCTCACTGCACGCGCACGTGTGCTAGACACGCAGGAAGTGCAACATCAACACAGTAGGCTACATACGTTTGTTTCTTTGAAACATGAACGCATTTTTTAAATCTTTTTTGATTAACAGAAAAAAAAATCTTTTTATCAATGAACAAACTTCAAAGGCAACCGCTCAATAAAAAAAGCAATTTATATCAAATCATACTGGGACAAGCATAAAATTATATAAAAAAATTATATTTAAAAAATATATTTTAAAAATGATATATTCATTTTTATTAGCAAATATAGCCCACGTTGTGTGTAGTAAATCAATCGATAGTCTACGTTTTTGCAGTCAGTCAATTTTGCTTTGCTTTTTATGTTACTGTTAAAGAATGAACAGTGGTCCATGTTTATTGTAAAATGGGTACAAGAGTGGATAAAAAATTATTTGTATAACACACTACTAGACTTTCAAAACTGCCAACTGATAGTTATACGTTACTATGACGCATAATTATCGCGACTGCTCTACGCCACGTCACCTTCGAGAGACTCACATGGGTTTGTTTTGAATGGTGTCTGTTTGACAGTTCTGTTGTTGCGGTCGTTCATCTCAATTTAAAACCCTAGCATTTGCGGAAATATGTTGCCCACTGATGGAGTCATGTCTTTTCCCGGTCAGACGTGGGAAAAAGTACTGTCAAAGGTAAAAAAGGCTGTTGTTTTCATGGATAATCGTTGCTCGGAGAGTCTGCACTGGAACGGAGGAGCCGCGCTTCTGTTTGAGGCTGGAGCTCGAAACATCAAACAGTTCTCAAGCTTTGAAGCAGGCGGACAGAATGAACCCAAAGCTGTGTTTGTTGTAAGCACCGTGCTGAAAGGAAGAACAGCAGACGTTATCAAAGACATCATTTCCCTCAGTCACTTCCAGTACTGCGTGGTTTTCACAACTGTTCCTCACTCCATTCACCTGTTTGCGAATAATGTGACTACTGATCTGGAGGGGAACCAGGTGTTTGAGCAGTTTGAAGAGAAACTGTGTGAGTGGATGGGCGATATGAACTATACCGCTGAGGTCATGCATGCTCCTGTGGTCTTTGCCCCTCTGACACAGCAGCTCCACCTTTTGCCTGCTTTCTCTGAACTCTTCCCTTTATTAGAAGTGGATCTTGAGGCCATCAATGAGAAGAGGCCAGAGAAAAAACGATTTGGGAGTCTGACGGATGTGGATATGCACTCTCTCTCACCTGAGTTGCAGATTCAGATTAAATGCCTTGCATCAACCCTCAACGCTTTGTTTGAGTTCATCAGTACCCGTGAGGAGAGCTTTTCTGTGGGTCCGATGAGCCGTCTGATTGCAGGGGAGCTGGCAAATCATCCACGTGCTAAAAACAGGAGGAAGTCAGCCCCCAATAAAGCATCAATAGTGTTTATTGACAGATCTCTTGATCTTACAGGTGTGGTCTAAATACTATAATATAGTCATGCCATTAATAATTAAACCAAGATGCTATGAAATCTTTTTTTTTTTTCATGCCTTGGTCAATTTTGAGATTCACCTGATAACATTTTATTCCTAAAATACTATATTAATTTTCTTGTTTTCCTGGCTTTTGAGTGTTTTGTGATTTATAACATGATACAAAGATATACCCATAATTCCCTTTGAATAAATTTAAATTAGAATTATGAACATGGCTTTATCCAGTGTTCAAATTTCTGTTCTGGGCATGTATACAAGTTAGTGCAGATTTGATTAAATAATGCCTCATTTGCAATGTTGTGCTACGATTAAACAAATGTGGAAAATATGGTGAATTCTGTGGTCACATCATGGCAGCATATAACACAGTATAACCTATTCTATGTCCTTTCCCTCTGTTTCTCTTTTGTATAATCTATAGGAGCAGTTGGCCACCATGGGGATAACCTGGTTGAGAAAATCCTGTCTGTGTTGCCACAGTTGTCAGGTCATGTGACTGATGTTCAAGTGGACATGCTGGAGCTCACACACCTGAAGCAGACAGCTGATACCAAGGGCATCTTGGCACCAGGCTGCTTGGCACAGAACCAGTAAGAGCATTTACACTGTAATGACATGCAAACATAGTATCATAAAGTTAATAATTTAGCTCAAAAAACTGACGTAGTTTCAGAAGATGACCAAAATCAATATTGTAAAGGCCAAATGATGAATATGTGGCAAGATCATGTTTACACTGTTGTGTAATTACAATTTCATTCATGTTTATAATGTTACACATTATTTTAATTTACAGTATTTATTTATTTATTACATATTTTAAAACCGGTTACATCTTTAAAATGGGCTGGTTGTAATATAAACTCATTTAACAAACATTTGGGTATAGATCTAGGGTTTAACATGTGCAGATGACTTTTTTTCTTATCGTTATTTCTGTTTATTAATTATTAAGGACATAATAGACCACCCATAAAGCACTTTCACATTAATTTTTTTTTCTGTCCCATCCATCTGATGGTTTGTGGCCATTCTTGATAATAGCTTGCACCAGCACTAACTGTCAAAGATGCACAGTGCCGAATTAGGTGTGAACAGTTATTTTTGCCCTTTAACTCTATTGAATATGCATTAGTTGGGGTTTCTCTTTCAGAAGCGAGTATTAAAATGAATCACACAATGAAATGTAATAGAGCTGTCAAACGATTTATCGCATCCAAAATAAAAGTTTTTCTTTACATAATATATGCGTTTATGCTGTGTTTATTTATTCTATTTATATTAAAACACACATTTACAGTATATATTTTGAAAGTATTTACATGTAAATGCATTTATATATTTATTTTCTT
>JAUCMS010000045.1:7345341-7357861 GCA_032357445.1 Enteromius radiatus
TATGCATGCATGTGTTTGTATTTATATATACTTAATAAATATACACAGTATATACAAATATATTATGTAAAGAAAAAACTTTTATTTTGGATGCGATTAATCGTTTGACAGCTCTAAAATGTAATAACGTTTGCGTTTGTCAAATTACTAGTAATTAGAGCCATCATTTAACATCCAAATAAAGCATTAAACTATTTTGTCTTAAACTAATTTTGACCTCTGGTTCTTTCTAACATACTGTGGTTTCTTTGTTTCTTTATTCTTTGTTTGTGACTGCACTAATTATTTTGTGCTTGGTATGTTGCGTTGGTCAATACGTAAATCAGATATTCCTTTAATCTGCACGTTGTTAGTAAATCGACTGCGGAAATTTACATGACCACCGTTTTTCAACTGTGCCCTTGTGCATTTGACCTGTTTGGTAATACTGACCTTTGGTTATCACCTAGGGTGATGTCCCTACTGTAGCTTGGTTTAGGCCAAAAACCTCAGTTCTGGTAAAGGATTAGAGAAATGTATTGCATAATCATGACTGTTCTTAAAGTCCTTCTATCCACAGTAGGAAAGATCTGAGGAAACCATGAGACTTGGTTACACACATGTTGGCACAGGAACAATGCCCAACCAGGTATTTTTAATGGAGAACCACCATTTCCTTAGTCATCATAAATGTGTATTTGAGTAACTAAATGGCTTTGCTAGAGTTTTTGCCGATGTCATTTCCTACGAGGTGGGATGTGGTAAAGAATGACCCCAAATTTCTGCTGTCCTGTGTAATATTGTCATGCTGCGCAATTGTTTTAACATGTATTTGGTGAACTCACTCACTGTCTGAATGGAAAATAATATTTTTCCTAAATGAACCCAGTCATGCTTTTTTGATGGAAATTTTTTTGCTAAATGTATTGCACTTTGATTGAACTCAGTCTTGAGTGAAAACATCAACTGTTAAAATGTTTGGTGTAATTGACACCATATAACCTTTCTGGCAGATGATTTTGTGGTGGATCACTGTATATTGACAAAATATTCTCTTGATAAAAGTTTTTTTTTTTTTTAAAGCAAGTAGCAATGTCACAACTAAACCTACTTCATCTGGAAGTCAAATGGCATTAACATGGAAACCCAAACGCTGTTTACGACCCATTAGGTCTGAACCACATGTTAGACGTGAGGGTTTGTTAAAGGAGGAACTTGTTTCGTATGTCTGTTTTCTTTCCACATCCCATCAGGCAGGGATTCAGAAAGCACATTTGCCTGTGGAAAGAATTTGGCTCCAGAGTGATTGAGTTAATGGGATAGGAACTTTTCTATGAGCTAAATCAATGAATCAACCAGTTTCACCTTTTACATTTTGTAAAAGTTTAGTCTCTCCATTGTGGACTCCAGTTGTGCCTATTTGTATCCAAATTGTTCAATCACTATTGTTGAGATCATCAAATCTGCTTTTTTTTTTACCTACACCATACACACGCAGATGCAGACACATGACCACATCCCTTCACTGCCATTTGCTGGTTACAGTAGCACCGCAGTGCTGAGTACAAACACACTCTTGGGACCTCCATGTAAATATACAAGAGCTCACTGTTAGCCAGATGGCATGGATACTGAATAGGACAAGTTTCCATTTGAAGAGCCTTCTATGACTGGATGTGTGCAAAAGTATGTATTTAACAAGGTTTGGAATTGGTTTTCATTGTGTTGCACTTTAAAAGGCCCATATTTCCCACCTTAACATTTTATTTGTCCTTGAAGGCCACTCATAATGATAGCCTAGGTTTTCTACAGCAGGAACAGTCAGAATGGAGTTTTTCTCACCTTCTTTCTTTCTGAATCATCAATTGGACAACACAAAACTGCTGAATAGATTCTTCACCTTTAATGAGATGCGTCTTATAAGTTTATGCAAATATTGGCCTTATGCGATATTTTCAGCTTAAATAGGCCTGCCTTTAACATGCATTTAAATGCGGAGATGAGGTGGAGTGTACCTGATGCTCTAGATTCATCCGTCACTGTATTTAAGCCATCCTATATGTGGAGCACATAATCCATGGAGGTTTTTAAAATGTTGAATGGGGAATACTGACAGTAAAGTATTCACAGATAACCTTACTTGTGTTTATCAGAATTAGATAAGAGTCATGGAACTGATTTACAGAACTTTTATTTTATTTTACAAATATAACCAATATATATTACATTACGTTATATTATATTATATTACATTGCATCATAATAAATGTAATAATTAAAATTTTATAAAAAAAAAAATTTTTTTTAATGTTAAAAAAAATACTTTTTTGGGCAACACAGAAAATGTATCAGAGTGATTTAATTATTATTATATATTGTTTTGTAAATGTTATCATTGGTAAATAATAGTACTTGTAGTGACATTGGACTTGCTTTTAAAGGGTTTGTGCAGTGGTGACTGCTTTAAGATGCAGTATTACATTTTGTCTTGTAATGTTGTTTTCAATTATCTGTTAGTACTTGTGTAGGCGTGTGTGCTAATTACCTCAGTATGTGCTCATTCTGTCATTCTGTCATGACGTGATCTGCACATTAACTGAGTAATGGTTGTTTGCTCATGAGAGAATGTTTTTGTGTTGCTGCGTGTAGTTTTAGTATTCCACGAAATGCCATATTCAGTGTTTTTCACCTCCCTTATGTTTCTAATTTAAGTTTCAAGGTAAAAAAAAGCATTTGTTTTACCCACTCTCTCTGTATCTACACCAGTTCCCTGTTTTCAGGCCAGCTTATTCTCGGCTGGAGCTCCAGGACTCAGTGGAGAAGAACCGGGCCAGTTCCACGCAGTCAAATCCGTTCAATGTGAGCATGGGGATTTCTAGCTTTAGCTCAGCAGGGAAGCGAGTCACAAGCCTAGGGTTTGTTTAGCAGAGTCTAGACGGGCTCCAGGCAAATATCGAAGCTTTTGATGCATTCTGACAGGGCCCAGCTGATCCTCAAGAGAGCAACCCTACTCCCTAGACTCTTAATGTCCTTAAACGTCTCTCGAGACAGTTGTATAATGCCAGCTAAGTCATTCATTTCTGACCGAGTTTTGCCAGTCCGATATTCTGGGTCAAAGAATATGCACATATCAGACAGATCATCTAAACGCAAATGCAGTTTCATTCCTCAACAGCTTTCTACCTGGAGATTTCTGAAAACGGTTATGAGTGATTCTTGTCTGTGCAGAATTTGCCAATTGGATTATATGCACTTTAAAAGTGGATAATTTGTGATCCACTGTATAAAAGACAGAGCTGGCACACACAGTGTATGCAACCCTTTAAATTATGGCTTTGTCATTATTTCTTGTGTACTTGGTCAGACAGATGGAGATTAGTACAAAACCTGCAGTAGCTTGATTATAACTATGCATGTAAACATACTCCTAGATTTCATTTCAAGTGGTTTCTAAAGAATAAAGAAAAAAAATATTTCTGAATAGGTTATTTTGGCTTTTGGTTCAAATCGTAGCCTTTATTTTTAAGCCTGTAAAGTGTTTAAGCTTTTTTTAGCTCTTTGCTGGGATGTTTGGGGTGTTTGCTTACTGGCCAAAATCAATAGAGTATACTCATCTTGTACATGTCATGTTCTCGCTTCAAGGTAAGTCTATTGAATTTTTTTTGCCTGCTTTATAATCCACCAGGTGTAAATTGTAAACCTAATCCTTAAAAATAGAAAACGGCACACCTCCAAACCCTGCACTGTTTGAAGTATCAGTCACGTCTGCAGCACAAATGGTACAGGGTGAGTTTACACTAAACTTTAAAGGGATATTTCACCCTCTACCTAAATTTTCCAAACTGTGTGTATACATGCATTTCAAAGCAGTTTTCATCTAAAATTAACAATGGTGTCAATAAAGCGTTGGGCTAGATTGATTAAATAATTTTGTATGGATCCTTGCACAATACTATGACCTCAAAATACATTTTGACATTTACATTGCATACCCCAGATCCCTATCTATGACTTTTCTGATGAAGTAAACTTGCTTGGTAACTCACCTGGTACAGCATTAAATTTTAGGATTAGGGTTTAAAGTAGGAGCTCCATTATTTTCAAACACAGTAGAGCTCACCAGAAGATTCCAAACCACTGCGATATGCACAAAAATATATAGTTGTCAGATTCACGTATCTCTCTTAGATAAAACTGATGCACTTTTAGCCCCACTTACTGGACGTTTAACTTTGAAAATGTTGTACAAAATGTGATGTAATATTTTTTACAAAGGTTGCCACAGGCACATTTTTCCAAAGAGTTTTTCTTATGCAAAAAACATAACTGAAGTGGAGTCTAGAATCTGTTGTGCCTGTGACCCAAGTGAGTGAGCAATACTAATAGGGTTGTATGCCTTAGCAAACATAGCTAATAATAATGGTTCTGACTGGGTTTTTGTGGCCCAGCCCTGCAGTGCTGATATTGGCATTGTTCTTGTCAGCTCAGGTGAAAGTAATTGGCTGCATTGTGTTATTCTAACCCAGCAATATCTATAGGCTCTGAAAAATATTTATAAAAGGTTTTATTTTAAGATCCTAATTGTGGGCTGTCTGGCTAATTTTGCCTTCTTTATTGTATGGTGTTTCCCTTTGTAATTGTAGGCTCTGTTTCAGGGTCGCTGGATTTAGTGTTGTTATGGGTGGTCATTTCAGACGGCCGGCGCAGGCTGCTGATAGGAGACTTCCTCTTCCTTGCCTGTGCGAACCCCAACTTTTAATAACAGTCTGGTTGTACACTGCGCCTATTCAGGTCTGACTAGAGAAACGTCCAGATCTCTCTGTGTTTTTTAGTGTGGTTGTGGGAGAAATCTGAGCGTCTTTGTAATAAAAGCCGTGTCTGGTGTTTTGGTAGGTTGGCTTTGAAATACTTCACTAAAGACAAGAATTTATGTTCTTCGAAATGGTAGGATATGCAGTCTCTGGTGGGATGGATTGTGCTGCGTGTGAAATTTCGGTTACAGCACATTTTAAGACTTCACGTTTGGTTGACTAAAGGAGGACTGTTTCACGCTCTGCTCTGCTGCAACATCAACCAACCTGTCTAACTGCTTTATTCCCCGCTATAGTAATACAAATAGACAATTGCAATTGGCCGGCAATCTGTTTTTGGACTGGAAGATGGTGTGTGTGTGTGTGTGTGGTCAGGTGTATTCCAGTCAGGCTGGTGTAATAGGTTGTTCTTGGCACTGCGGTAGAGCGCTGGTGCTTTGATTTTGTGTGTGTGGGATACTTCGACTATGTCCTTGCTTATGTAAGGGTGTGTGACACACCCTCCAAACCTCTACCCTATGTTTTACTACCGTCTACCCAACTGTATGCCCTGTCCAGCTAGCATTAAACCTGCTCCTTATATTAAAGCTGATGAGGATATCGCTGTGAATGTGGTTGTGTGAGTATGTAGAGGGCAAAGAAATGGACCACACTGCACTGTGAGAAAACAACACTGGAGAGAAGACACATATATCACACACTATTCTACTGGCTCACATTTGTCACATTACTCACATTTGTCATTCTTAGCATTGAGTACTTGAGTCTTTGTTGACAGATCATATTTGTTTACTCTCTTTAGCCTCTGCTGTATCCCTCCCACTAGTTCTGTGTTTCTGATTGACAGCTCAGTTGTTAAATCAGAATATGGTTTCAGTCTCACACATACTGTAACTCTGATTTCTGTATAGCTTTTGCAAGTTTTATTTTTTGTTTTAATCTCCTCTCATCTCCTTCAACAATATCTCAGAGGTCAAAAAAAATGTTTTTTTTTTAACATTCTCTCCTCTCCTCTAGTCCTCTCCTCTCCTCTCCTCTCCTCTCCTCTCCTCTCCTCTCCTCTCCTCTCCTCTCCTCTCCTCTCCTCTCCTCTCCTCTACTCTACTCTACTCTACTCTACTCTCCTCTCATCTTCTTTCCTTTCCTTTCCTTTCCTTTCCTTTTTTGTTTATTTTTTGCTGATTCTTCTTTTTCTGTAATTCTTTTATACTTCCTTCCACCTTTTTCCCTTCCCTCACTTGTTAGTTTGTTCCTTTTCTTTCTTTCTTACTTAAGATGCTTATTTTATAATTTCTTATTTTCTTCCAACCTTCCTTCTTTCTTTTTTTTTCTTTTTCTTTCCTTCTTCAAGTACTATCTATACTTCCTTCCTTGTTTATTTATTTTATTTAATTCCTTCCTTCCTTCCCTTTTTCCTTCTTTGTTTCTTAAATATACTTCTGTCTTTCCTTCCTTTTGTTTCTTTTCTCTGTATTTCTTACTTTTTTGTTTCATTCATTCTTTCCTTGTTTCTTTCTTTTGCTATTATCTTTCCTTCCTTCCACCTCTACTTTTTTCCTTCCTTAATTTGTTTCTTTTTGATTGACATATCTTTCCTTTCTTGTTTCCTTCTTGTGTTCTTCCCCTATTTTCTTTTTCACCTTCTTTACTTCTTTGATGGTGCCTTCAGTCTTTCTTTCTTTTTTCTTCCTTTCTTCTTTCCTGCTATTCTTTTTATTTCTGAACGTTATTCCTTCCTTCATTCTGTTTTTTTTTTCATTTGCATATATCTTGCCTTTCTTGTTTCTTTATTTTCTTTCTTTATTCCTTCCTCTCGCTATCAGTCACTCTCCCCCTCTCTCTCTCTCTCTCTCTCTCTCTCACTCACTCACTCACTCAATTGGGCTCCAAGCTCGTTCACCCCCGGCAGCTTGTCTTCTGTCTCCTGGGAGGTGATACTTGGTTTTGATGTATAAATCATCCTCGACTGTTCAGTCTTTAATTAATGACCCCATCTGTCCTTGCTGGGTGAGTTTGAATTTTAAACTGCTGACACACCAAACAAGCGCCTCTGCGACTGCCTGACGCAACAAGCTCCCGAGTAAAGCAAGCTATCAGCGCACAGAGAATAGGCAGTCTGACATAGACACCCTCACCTTCTCTGAGGTGCTTCCAACCCATTTACCCGGCAGAGCAAGAGAGATAAGCACGAGAGAGGCTAAAAACCAGTCGCCGGACAGAGCAGGGGACAATAATATTTCCGTCCATCAGCAGGCCAGACCAGTAAGGCTCTGTGTGTATGTGTGTGTGTTCATAGGCTTTTCAAGTGAGCCCTGCCAGAGTTTCTGAAGCGGTTATGGAGGCATCAAAGACAAGCGCCGCGGTGAGTCACAGGCTGCCTTTTACAATCTATGTACTGGATGTGTGCAAGACAGCGTTTCAGGCCATGGGGAGGGGGGGGGGGACGTGCAGGTGGACAGGGTCAGGCTGCATCACATATGCATGAATAGCCAACAACACAAAACAAGAGAACATAAAGGCTCTGTTCTCGCTTTTGTATGCCGATGTTGTCGATTTTGTTGTTCCCGTCATTCCTGCTTTTCTGTGCGCTCGGGCTTCCTTTTTCTTTCCTCTCATGTCATTAATATCAGCTGTTCATCTCAGCGCCTTGTTCATGTCATTCTCTCCTTTCTCCCGCTGTGCGGGTCATCACTTCACACAGCTGCTCATGTAGCATGGTAGGGTGGCTCTCTTTGAGTTGTCGCTGCGATTTCCCTCTTTATCTTTCCAACTTGTGTTGTAGTGAAGCATGTGGGACTCTTTTTACTAATTACACACTTCCCCGCCTCTCACCATAATGATTCAACACCAATGAAAGTCAACACCCTCATAAATCTTTTGTATGTAGTGTTAAACTCCATTTCTTTGCGATATGGGGCAGTACCTCATCTTCCCTTTTTCATGAGCTAAACAAATGCAAGCAATCTCACGGTGACACAAACTCACCATTTCTGAACTCAGACCTCTTATTAAACTTTAATTGTTTCTACAAAGTGTACACAAGAGCTCATGAATTAGGACACCCTCCCCCCAGTGTGAAAGTCTCAGCCCAGCGCACACAGTTCCTCGTTAGTGACGATTAGTGGTTGTGATGTGGAACTAATTTGCTGTTAGTTGCTTGTTTTGAATCTAATCCGTCTTTGTGGGATCTCTGTGGACTCTGTATCATTTATCCATGCGCACCTACACGAACATTATCATCCACACAGTGTTTTTCCTTAAATCGGAAAAAAGACAGATCGGGAGCAGTGGGGAAAAGAATCTGCTGCCCTCTATAAACACGGTTTTAATCCCTTGAAAGCAGATGAATTATGAGATACAGTTTTCAATTCCAAATGTAGAAGCCTGTTTTCGAGGACTGCATTTTGGAAGCGGATGTGTATTTATATCAAATATGGGAAATTATATCATATGGGAAAATTCTTTCAAAAATTAAATATATGTCATATATTCATCTTCATGTTCTTCCAAACCTGTACACAGTTTTTAGAAATAATTTTAATGTCTCAAAATTCATATATTCTAATTGATGTGTACACTACCATTCATCATTTTGTGTTTGGTAGGATTATACTCACCAAGGATGCATGTATTTGATCAAATTAAATATATATATATATATATATATATATATATATATATAAATATTTACATACACTTATATTCTTATATTATATATAAATATATTTTAAGTATAATATAATATATTTTTCTTAAATATTTTCATGCGTGTGTTTCTATTTATACATACATAATAAATATTCACAGTACACACACATGTAAACAAAACCTTTTATTTTGGATGTGATTAATCCTTTGACAGCACAAATTATTATTAAATTATTATTATTACAATTGAAAACAGCTGTTTTCTGTTTCTGTATTCAGTCTTCAGTGTTACATGATCCTTCATAAAACAATATGCTGATTTGGAGACCCAAAAATTCTATATTAATATATACAGCTCCCTACAATAATATTGGCACCCTTCACAACATTTTAAGCTATCATTAGCTATCATTGAGAAAAACTTGTGATGAAATAAATGTTTTTCTCCAATACATGTTAGCTGCAATTATTGGCACCAAATTATTGCTATGTCCTTTTCCCAAGATAACAGCTCTGAGTTTTAATGCTTGAAGAGTTTGGAGAACACCTGATAAGAGGAAAGATGCAGAATCACTCCAGACCCTTAAGATCACCAGCTCCATGATGCTTCTCCTCTTTAGTTCACCTCACTCAGGGTTCAGCTCAGAGGACTGAGACAGCCATGGCAAAAGCTTCATTTTGTGCTCAGTGACTAATTCTTGTGTTTATGTTGATGTTTGTTTTGGATTATTGTCCCTGTGGAAGACCCAACCATGGCCCATTATAAGATTTCTAACACAGTCAGTCTGTTTTAGATTTGGTATATGTTGGTATTTGATAGAATCCATGATGTCATGTGTCCAAACAAGACGTCCAGGACCTCCAGCAGAAATATAGACCCACAACATGGCTGGATAATTTCATGTCCATAATCACCCTGGAGTGCTCAAAATTGTGAATATGAATGGGAATATACTTTACTCATAAAACAATTATAGGGGTGCCAATAATTGTGGTCTACAAGTATTGGAGAAAAATTCACAGTCATATATATATATATATATATATATATATCAATTGAATGCCTCCTTGCTGAGTATAAATAGAAGTATACATTTATTTTTAAAAATGCTGTATTTTATATATCTTGATGGAATAAATGGAAAAGCTTGTCTGTTTCAGACAGTGATTCATTACATTTTGTCTAAATGCCGTTTATCTGCCATTCAAACAGCAAACCTTGGAGAATAACTTAACCAATCTGGTGAAGAGGAACAGTGAGCTGGAGAACCAGATGGCCAAACTCATCCAGATTTGTCAACAGGTGGAGGTGAGTCCAGACAAATTTATCATTACATTCTTCATCCTTCACATCACCATCATCATCATACTCCCTCATATATTATTTTCCCTAAATTAATTAGTTTTATTTGCATTTTATTTTTAATGATAAATAGTTTATTGCACTTTTGAACTACAAATGCTTGTGAGAGGTGCAAGGCTACCGCAGGCATTCAATTATAAAACGTAAATAATAACATATATATGAGATTTCTCATTTCAGTATGATTGTTACAGTTATGTTGCTGTATGTTTGAATGTTTTATCTAGTTTTATATAGTGTGTCTGTTTTCCTCAAGTACCAATGAATGTGTTTTTTTCACAGTCTTGTGTATAGGCAGCTTTTGCATGACCTATATTGACTTGAGCTGTGCATTGACGTTCAGCACTCATGATCAATATAAGAGAATCTTAAATAGGCATCACAGTAGGTGTCTGAATACTACTACAGTTTAATACTTTGCTTATATATATATATGTGTGTGTGTGTGTATCATTAAATGTAACTTTTTTGCAGTTGCGGGAATATATCTGTATATATTTGATCTAATCTTTAACCGAATCACAACAGAACCACACAATCTGCTTAAGCATGTATTATACACACAATGATACATTTACATGAAAAGTGGAAAATGTATGAGGATCCCTAAGGTGATATTTTAGCTAAAGCTAATGTAGAATCTAATTATTGAGGCAAGATTGGAAGTGCTGATCAGGTTAAAAAATATTGAGATTGTCTCGTATTCACATATTCCTGATATGAACCATACCTTTAACAAAAGAGATCTCTGAATGCTGAAGATTACTTGTTGACTACTTAAAGCAGAAATATCTCTACACGTTAGTCATCGGTCCGCAGTGAGAGAAATTGTCTATAAATGGAGAAGGTTCAGCAGTGAATGCTCAGTGATGTCAAGAAGAGACTTAAAAATCTCTGGAATGCGCTAACATACATTCAGTTGCAGGGTTGCACTCTTTTCCCTGGAATAAGTTTACATGATGTGCTCAATAATGACTTTTTTGATATACATTAATTCTTTGTAACTTTCTTTTCATTGAAATATAAAAGAAAAAAAATTATGTCCACAAAAAATAAATTAATAAAAATAACAGCACAAACGTTTTTAGTATTAATAATAATGAAATGATTATATCATAATATATTATTAAATAAAATGAGCAGCAAATCAGCATTTCTGAAAGATGTGATACTGAAGACTAAATTCAGCTTTGCCATCAAATTACATTTGTAAATATATTCAAACTGGAAAACAATTATTTTTTTGAATATATTACATTATTACTAAATTTACTATATATTTGCACAACAAAATACATCCTTTGGGAGCATTTTATGTATTGTTACCACCATGATGTTTAATGTTCATATATTTGCAGCCGCAGCTTGGTAGTGATGTGACATATTTATGCAGACATGACAAACAGCACTTTTGAAAGTCAATAAGTACCCTTTATCTTTACATCAGAGCTTATTAAAGGCACGACAAACAAGGCACCAGGGATATATTTAGGCCTTTACTTGATGTCACCTTGAACATCGGCTGAGCGAGTTATTGTTACTCCAAATATGACTCAAGATCAGCACTAAGACATCAGGCACAAGGGAAATTCAAATGCGCGCGTCCTTTTTAATGACTCTGTCAGGATGGTTGTCCTTGCTGTTTGAGAAAAGAAAGCAGGTGACAAGGCATTGTTACTTCATTAGCTGAATCAGTCTTGTTGAAACCCGAGGGGACTGCAAACGTAGCACGTCGCTAACCTCAGCTGAACCGCACATCAAAAACTTCTGCACACCACCGACTGCTTTGAGCACTTGAAGAATGTAGCTCACACCACAGCTTTCTGAAAGTAAATCCCCAGCTACGTATATTATATTGAGCCGAACACCCTCAAGGTGATTTAAAATGGTTAAACCTATCCAAAATAAATAAGTATTAAATATTAACTGCATTCCATGCCATTTTCTCCTTCATTATTAAAATCGAGATCAATTATTCAAGGCTGACTGTTGTAAGGATGTTCACCGAACAGCTTGTCAGTCATCTCTATGTCATGTTTATTTGAAAACGACTGCATGAGGTGTGATAATGATAAGCAAACCAGGTTTCAGGGACACTGCAAATTAATAAATGTCTTGGAGATGAAATGCTGAATGTTTGACCTATAATGCCTCAGCTGTTAACTTTGGTCCTCCACTGTGCGTATAAAACAGGAAATGTGCGTCAGTTTTGAACCTCAGGCAGTCAGTTAAATTATAGTATTTGGCTTTTCATACTTGTAATCATGATAAAGTGCATTTATGTGCTTGAAGGAAGGTTTCAGGTTCAGTGTAAGTTCAGATCTGTCAGCCCATGTAAAACGGGTGATTTAAACAACTTTACAGCTTAACCTATGAACATTTTGCATTAGAATCGTTTAAGTAAATTATCCAAAAATACAGAATTCACATTTCTGTGAAAATGGCCACAGAAAAACGCCTTCTTACAGTATAACTGTATAAGAGCATGTAGCAAGGGTTGAAATCTTACAGGGACATTAATTCGCGAGGCAGAAACTCATTTAATTTGTGCAAAGGTTTTATTAACTCTATGTTAACTCACATAACTGAACACACACGTATAAATACACTCACACATGGGGAAAGTGCAAAGAGGGCTTATATTCATAACCACAGAAAAACGCCTTCTTACATTATCACAGCATTAGAGCATGTAGCCAGTGTCGTAATCTTAAAAGGA
>JAUCMS010000045.1:7373983-7389717 GCA_032357445.1 Enteromius radiatus
TATGTCTTATGGTGTTGACTCTTTTAGTGTTCATACAAATATTTAGACATAAAGTTTACTGACAGTAAAAACAGTTGGAAGTCAGAGGACGTTTCTTTTTTTGTTGAGTATATATATAGTTTTTTATGATTTAGTAGTTTCTTATCAAAAATGTCATCTAGTAGTCACTTTGTACTGGGTAATTGTGTACTGTATGAATTAAAACTTGGATGAAAACATATCTTGGTTATATGATATTTGTCATCACATGTATTTGAATGATGAATCTCTCATTCATACAGAAACACAGAGTATGCAGACTTTTAAGCAGCATGCACTCGATCATATAGATGTAAGCTAAATATTGAAAATGACTCAAATGTTTGTTATGGATATTGTGAGGGGCGATTTATTACTCAGCGCTGTTTTAGCAACACACAGGCACGCTGACAAGTGATGTATGTAGTAACAAAATCAGAGACCCCTGGAAATCTGATCACAAGAGACGCACGTTACGAGCAACTGTAAACAACAATCTGTCTTGCGTGACCACTTGTGATCAGATTACCTGAGATGGATGTAAATGGCCCATAAGTGTGAGTTATATGAATACTGATGCTTGCACTGTATGTTGTGTAAGATGTTTTGAGGTCCTTCAGAGGGCAGTGGTGTTAGCGGTTGACTGAAGATGTGATTAATTGTGTGGTAAATGTGCTCTTAATACCGAAGTAGTGGACCTGTGACCTTTGACTTCCTCCACCCCACACACTATCAGGGATTCATTCTGCTTCAGCTCAGCCTAAATCCTGTTTACTTATCAGAACTCTACAAAAGCCTCAGCTCTGATCTCTTTCTTTCTTTTCTAAACCTTCTGCTTCTGCTCATCCTCAATATGTAGCTTAGGACTGGGTGGTATGACAAAATGCTATCAATGTTAAAATACATCAGCTGGTAGAGGCTTTGCAGTCACAAATGCAGCTCTGCATATCAGCTCATCCACTTATATTTACATTACTATTTTGAGTTTTTCCCTTTTTTGTATTCTAGACACATAAATATGCTTTTTTGCAGTGGTGATTGGCTTAATGATATAAAAAAATAAAGTATTGAAGTCAGTAGGTAATTGAAAATAGACTGTAATACATGATTTTGTGATGCAGAAAACAGTTCAGGATTGTATTTCTTTTAAAAACTACTTTTTTTTACATATACTGTTAATGTATAGCCATATATTTGTTCAAATTGCACAAACACGATTTTAGTCATTCCACCATCAGAATAAAGAGAAAATGTTATTGGTTCAGCTCTATTCATGAATAAAAACAATATATTAAAAAAGCTATTTGTACATATAATGACTTGAAAATATCTATGTTGTATCTATGGTGTACATGTAATCAACATTTTTGAAAATAAGCAGTATTTTTGTTCAAATATTTGAAAAGATATGTCCACCAAATCAAAGTCTCATGATGTGAAGTCACAAAGTTTTCGAAAATAATAATTAAGGAATTTAAACTCAAATGTATTCAAGGTGCAAGGAAAATGTTATTACTTTTTGTTTGATGGTCATTACATTTAGGATGTCTAAAGATGTCTTCCTATTTATCTTTGTTGTTTCTCATTAAATTTCTCATTACATTACATCCACACACCAAACTGATTCTCCATACTGACACATCAAGAGCTCTTTTTGTTTTTGAAAAGAGATGGATAATGCACATTTGCGCACGCTGTTAAACTGCATAAATGGCTCCAGGCCGTCATTAACACGCACACAGACAAAGTTATGGCGCTTCACCTTTGACCTCTGAACTCGTAACCCACCCTCAGGTCAACTCGCTCCCCTCTGCCTGGAGCCAAGTGCCTCATCCTGGATAATGTCTAACTGTATGCGCACTAACACACACGCAAAGGCGCTTTCTGGACAGTTTCGGAGGCTTTCTGACCTCACTAACACAACAAGCTTGTTTTGCCTCCCCCATACACATACGTGATCGCTGTGGGAGTAAACCGCGTGCCGTTATTCCAGTATTTTTGACCCGGTGTCCAAACTCCCTTGTTTTTCCTGCTGCCTTGTCTGACAGTCCTCACAGATCCCTAAAAAACATCTCTGTAGACCCCTTCATCCGCCCCTCCACATGTGGCCTGGAGCAGGTCCCAGCTTGCAAGAGTTACATTCTCTCTAGCTTTCTTTGTAAATCTGTCACTCTAATGTTTTAATTTGAATCGTTTCATCTCTCTGCTGCTTTGATCGTTCATCTGTTGATTTCCTTCTCTATTTCCTCTCATCTCTCTTATCTTATCCGTCTACATGCTGTGTCTGTCATACTGTCAGAGTATATACTACATTTGATGAAGAACTTGCTTCTTGACCATTAATAAAGTTAGTTTTAAGTATATGAATGCTGGATGCGCTATGTCTGCACTACTGGCATTGTCATGTGACCTTAGACATCATTTTCTGTTTCCTGCTCTTTACGACTTCATGGAATAATAGAGTTTCAATTATGAAAGCATTGAATCAAGAGTTTGATGGATAGAGCACGTCTTATAAGACTCTGACAGGAGAAAACGCATGGGAGTCCAGCACTGCTTTAGTGTGTGTGTGATATGACTTATTTAACCTGTCTGCCTTCCTGTGTTTAGGGCGAACAGATTACTGCCGGAAACAAGACACAACCCGTTTACTCCTCACAGGAAGTTCCAGTATCTCTCGTACTCCCTCTCACCCTCCAATGTAAACGCCCACACTCACATATACACACGCACAACATATATCAACTGACCACACACTAATTTCAGCTAATCCTCGCAAACGCGCAGGACGCACACTCACACGTGGTTTACGTCCTCCTCACACACCTGACCTCCTCTCACAGCTGTGTTTGTGAAGTAACATCCTGCATGGATTTGTTTCTCGGTGCCTTTGCATATGACCAGCGCATATATGGCAGTCTTTTTGTGTGTGTTTGTATATCTGCTGTGTGTGTAAAAGCTTCATGTGCCTGCTAATACAACACAGCTGACTGAAGAAAGTGTTTGAAACAGTCTGTATGTATCAGATAAATCAAAGATCTAGAAAATCCGTTCAGATGTAGGTCACGTTCATGAAAACATATTGCATGTTTAACTGCTAATTTTATTAGTTTTATTAGTTATTAATAGTTAGTATGGTGGTTATTAGGTTTAGGTAGAAATGTAAAATTAAGGATTCTAAATATGTTTATGCAGAATAATGGATTAATATGTGAATAAGGCATAATAATATGTGAATCTGAACTACAGAACCAGTCACTGAGGTATATTGTCGCAATAGCTGAAAATTCATGCCAAAAATTATATTTTATTATATTTTAAGTAAATTTGTAAATTTCCAACCATAAATATATTAAAACCTAAATTTTGATTGGTAATATGCCTTGCTAAGAACCTAATTTGGAACAACTTTAAATGTGATTTTCTCTATTTTTTTCACCTTCAGATTCTAGATTTTCAGATAGTTGTATCTCGGCTAATTATTGTCCGAATCATACTGTACATGAATGGAAAAATGATTTATTCAGCCTTCAGATGATGTATAAATCCCAGTTTCAATAAATTGACACTTATTACTGATTTTGTGATCCAGGGTCACATATACATATATTATGGCCTGTTCAGCATCAGTCTGTCACTGTTTCTTAGCACTCATTGGCTGTCAGACTGCATCCAGCTGTATGAGAGAGTCCAGCATCTCTGCAGTGAATGTGCTGACAGCTCTCTGGGGCTAACGGCTAATTGATTTAAAAATGAAATGCCTCCCACAAGGTACCAAACTTGATCAGAACAGTTTTTCCACATACACATTTAAAACAGCCTTGGCTGTCCATAATTCAGACGTATATTAGTTTATGGAACACCAACATACATGATTATTGAAAAAACTTTTGATAACATCTTCTTTTATGTAAAATGCATACTGTAATCTCAGTAGTCTTACTGAATGGAGCATTGAGGTTTAGCATAAGGATCAGACATACAGTATGCCTGTATATGGTAAATGCATTTTTGGCTGAGGTGTGAAAAGGTGCTGAATGGTGAATCAGGTCAGTGTTTTGGTTTTGCAGACAGAGTCACTGACAGCCGTATGAGTGTGTGTGTCAATCTGTACAGCCACAACGTCTGTGTGTCTGAATATGTCAAGGTGGTCTGTGTCTTTTCACCTTTGTGTGTGCGTCTGCGGACAAGCTGGCGTCGAGCTGAAGTAAGTGTACTCTGGAGCTCCAGTCGGACACTGCTGACTTTTGGAAATCCCCCACAATGCAGTGCTTTCACCGAGCTGAGTGCCGTTAGCCAGCGGTGACAGAGAGTTCTCATATAGAGCTGGTTTCAACTTCCACAGCTCGAATATTCAATTTCTCTGATGATGAATAAAGTAGCGTCCCTACGATTCGGGTGAACGATTTTGGTTTTCCATTGAAGCTTAGTCACAAATAGTTTGGTCAAGCCACACACTCTTACACACATTTTTAATTATTCCCAGATTCAAATTGTGACATCCACCTTCAATAATATATCACCTTCAAACACAGTCCTCCTTTGTCCTGCCTCCACGTTCCTCGCAAGCCCTAGGCTGTGTGTGTGAGAGATACTGGAGTGTTGTGTCGTGGTAATGGGTTGTCTAGGGTCAGTTACGGTCAATGAGACACAGGTTCAGTTTTTTCATCGCTTAGCTCAGCCAGAATCCTGAGCATCCTGGGAATTTTCTCCTTAGCGGTTGTAGTTCATTCTGCACTCTGATTGGCCCTGCAGCGGTTGAGTAATGTAATTAATTCTGATTAGTTTCAGGGTACTGCGGCTTTAAGTCAGAGACCAGCTAAATGAAACAGCTCCAGGGGTCCAGATGTCTCAAGTTGTTTGTTGTTGTGCGTGTTTGAGTCTTGCAGGGAATAGTTCACCCAAAATTAATATTCTGTCATTATTTACTCGCCCTCATGTTGTTCCAAACCCAAATTTCATTTATATATTTTTTATTCACAGAACATGGATATTTGAAGGGACCCATAATGCTGCTTTATTACATACAGCTATATATATATATATATATATATATATATATATTGTTAAGAACCTATATGATTACGCTGAATAGCAGACTGAAATGTAAATTAAATTGGTATCACTTTAGTATTGGGACCAGTTCTATTTGCTTATTAGCAACATATTGGCTGTTTATTAGTACTTCTAAAGCACATATTCTTTACATCCTTAATCCTACCGATCCCTAATGACTTTCTAATTATTAATAAACAGCTAATTGAAAGTTTATTGAGGCAAAGGTAGTTAATGGTTTGTAGTAAGAATTGGACATTAAAATAAACTGTAAGCACTACATCTTGCTCTCCACCTGAATTTTCTGTTATTTTATTGAATTTTAAAAACATTGAAACAAAAACAAGAAAGAATATGATTTCATTTTAGCACATGCTTTTATTTTATTTTAAATCTCACATTTTTTTACATTTACATGTTAGATCTTTAAATTTGAAATCTTTGTTTAAACTGTCAAAGCATGAAAACCAAAAAATCCAAAAAAATATTGTCTTGTTTGCACAAAAATATCATATGCATTACTGTTTGCGCAGCTGCAACACTCCTAATAACAAGATATGTACCAATCATCATAGTATACTGATTTCTGAACAATCAAATGCCACTAAAGATTTTAATAATGGCTGCTGAAAAATCAGATTTACCATAACAGGAATAAATTAAAGTGCATTTGAAAATAGATTATAATAGAATACCGTATTTTTACATTCTGATAATGTCTACTTTTTTTTTTTATTGCATTTTTAATCAAATAAAAGCATCCTTTGTACACACAAAAGGTTTCAAAAAATATTTTACTGAACACAAAATGTTAAACAATTTAGTGTACATATATAATGTGTTCCAAAAAAATAGACAAAGACTGGAACTTACAGTTGAGCTAATTTCATGTGACTGTTTAACCTTGTCATTGACATCTAGCATCATGAATATTCACAATAAATGAACCCTTTTGTGTATCTAAGGACAAAATAAATCCTACTGGATGAAAGACATTATAAGAATAAACAATGACAGAATTGTCACTTTCAGTTAACCCTCTGGGGTCTGAGGTTGTTTTGAGGTCTTGAGAAGTTTGTGCTTTTTTCAGTTGCTTTCCACGTTTCTCTGCATCTTTTCCGGTTTGCTGCACCAGCAGTGCTGCTTATGTTGTGTGTTTGTGCGTTTTGATTAACATTAAGGGTGTCTGGATTTTAGCTGGACGTGGTTTGTGGAGAAACATGAGTGCTGGGGAATGCACGCCACTTTCATGTTGTTTCTCTTTCATTTCAGCCTTTGTTTACACTTACATTTGGGCAGCGTTCATTTGAAGCAGAGAGCAAATTTAACTCATCTGACCTAAAACTTTTGGCTCTAGCCACCGGCTTCACTCCTTCCAATCATCTACATCTCCACCCACACGCACAAACAGTGATTGACACAGAGGAGGTGGATAGGCCTCAGGCTCTGTGCTGATGTGTCTGGAAGTATTTAGTATCCGCTGCTGGTGTGTGCTGAACCTCTGTGCAGCGTCCCTCAAAACATCACTTTTTGTTAGCGAGCAGAGAAGTGCTGTCAATGTCATGTTATACTCCTAAAAGCTGAGATCAATTTCTTATTCTGTGCTGTCACATGGGCCTGAATAAAACTATATGTTTAGTTTAACTGTATGCTATGAACAGAATGCAGAAATATGTATCAAATGTATATTAAATGCGATTCACACATCATGTTTATTTTCATTTAAAATCAATACCATGAAAGATTATTAACAGCTGCTAACTAATCATACAGTATCTTACTAATCATACTAATTAATCATTCAGTAAGAAAGCTACTCATCAAGTTTATAATGACCGTTATAGATGCATTATTTAAGAGCTCAATAAATAAAATTGTATGCTGGGTAGCTTACAGATGCTGTATGACCAGATACAGTTCAATACAATATTATTTATGTGTTTATTTTAGTTTTTTAATTTTTTTTAAGAATGTTTTTGAAAGACCTCATACATGCATCTTCAATAAATTTAAAAAGTACAGTGAAAGCAGTAACATTTTGAAATATTATTACAATTTGACGTAGCTTCTTTTTATTAAAATGTATTCCTGTAATTCCAAAGCTGAATTTACTCCAGTCTTCAGTGTCAGTACACAATGAAATCAAAATATGCTAAATCTGATGCTCAAGAAACATTACTTATTATAATCATTGTTTAAAAAGAAGTAAAAAAAGTTTGTTTTTAGGTTTCTTTGATATATAGATAATTGAAAAGAGCAACATTATATCCAAGATATAAAATTATTTTATCGTTATAAATGTCTCTTGACTGTTGTGTTTGTTGTTTAAAATTTAGTTTCATTTATTCAGTTAGAAAACGGCAGATTTTACTTTATAACAAATTCATCTGGTGTTGGCAGAATTTTATATAGTGTCAATTTTAATATAGTTGTATGTTTAGAGATGAAATGTACACATCATTAGCTTTATGACTAACACTCTTAGAATATGCTTCTATAAAAACACTGTGCGACTGGAAATTCATTGAAATTTAGTACAATGAAGATAAAACTAAAATGTGACCTCATATGCCAAAAATAAATAAATGTCTCTCTTCCTCTGTTCTTGAATCCCATCTTTCTATCTCTCTTACGCAGCACACCCCCCTCCCTCCTTCCCACTTATCTATTATCTAATTGACCTCCGTAATTAGAGACACTCTTGCTCTTCCTGTGTGGTTAGAGCGTGTGGTGTCTGTCTCTCAGAGTTAGACTCAGCTCAGAGAGACTGAGTGCCGTTTTGAGATGTTTTCAGTCATAAACATGGATTTGAGGCAGGCCTATGCGTCAGCACTGAGCACGGGTCTAAAGCACCACATGCTCCACGTGTCTGACATCAATTTGCCTTCCATTTGTGTGGCGTAGCTCCATGGCTAAACACAAATTTGATTCTACGTGTGGTTTTGATATCTGACGTAGCCAAGTGCCTTTTCCGCCCGTGAGATTTGTGACGGCCGGATAGGGGAAGATGGGACTGAGGGAAAGATAAATTCAGAGGGAAGAATGTAACTTCAGATGTGTATTGTCCCACACATGAGGCTGAGGGGACTCCAGTTCTCATTCTCGCTCGTTTAGGGGAGAACAGATGAGTAGTGCCATGTGTGTTTGCATGTGTTGTTGTTTTCCATGGAAAAGAGGGGGGGAAAAAGGAATGAAAGTAACCCAAACGAGGCCGGCACGCAACCGCTAATTATGAAGCCGTTTGAGGAGGGGGCAATGGGTCTAACACACTTTTCACATTCAACCCACATCTTTTCTTTTCTTTCGTTAGTTCCATTTTTTTTTTCATAAGTTTAGTTTGTTTGTTTATTTATGTTTATCTGTTCTCTTTTTAATTGTTTATTTGTGTACAAAATGTGTTTACTCAATTCATATTTTTATTCAGTTTCGCAATAAAAGGTCTTTTCCATGTTAATCTGAGTTTTTGTCAACGACGGTGATACACAGCATTTCTCATTTAGAAACTCTTTCTGTTTCCGTGACGTCCCGGCTGAAACAACAGGATACAAACTATACGACAGTAGATAATCTAAGGTGATCATATGCTTTATTAAGTTTCAGATCTTGGAAATAAATTAAAGCAAAGATCGTTAAAACCGTGAACTCACTGCGAACCAACGACTGTGTATTCCATAACAGAGATGTTATCAGTCACTCAGTATGCACATTTAATGTTAAAAAGATTTACTATTGATGAATTAGCACTTCCACAAAGACCCCGCCCACACACGCTTCTGATTGGCTGTGATATTTGATTGATTCTGTCATGTCTGTGGACACCCAAGTTGCTTGTCACTGGACTCTTGTCACGTCCCGTGTAGTTGGGACACGGTGTTACTCTCTTTTTTCAGTATTTTATTATTTAATTTCATCTGTTGTGGCTTTTTTGTATTTATTTATTTCATCATTCATTGTTCTTTTGTTCCTTGAGCCTTTTATTTTCTCTGTTCATTTGTCAGTACTTTTATTTTTCAGTACATTATATTTTTGTTTGCTTGTCCTTTTACTTTGACAGTTCAAAAAGAAAAGTTCTTAAGATTTTTCCCCCTAATATTCATATTATGCACTGTTGTCCAAATATTTCAGTACTCAATGGGATACAATCTCATTCCTCTGCCCTTGTTGTTCTCATCCTCATAAATTCTTACGAGTGACTGTCTTGACTCTTCCCGTAAGTGTCTTGAAGTGATGTGTGTTTGTGCGTGCGTGTGTGTGTGTGAGAGACAAAGACAAAGACTTACTCACTCTTTTATCCAAGTTTGTTCTGGTAATTTGCTTTGCTGTGATAATGACTGTTAGTAATTGTTACAGTGTGTGAGTGTGTGTATTAGCATATAATTATAGTCTGCAATGGACACAGACACATAAAAACACACACAGTCTAAAGTTAATGAAGTACAGCATCCAGGTTTTTCTGCACTCTGTTTATTTTAAATAGCTTTATCTGTCTGTTTTTTTTTTTGGTTATGTCTGTTTTATCATTTAATCAGGGCGTGAGACAGCAGATATTAATGTGTCTTGTGGGACTTACTTTTTGCATATTTATTTTTTAGAGCAAATTTGGTGATCTTAAATCATCGCAGTGATGTCATGATCATATGGAGCACTTTAAAATAACTGAAATTCTAAGTTATTAAGAAGGAGAGGCGGGAGATGAGGTTACAGGAATATTTTGGCTGGAGGTCTGAATGAACCAATGTTAGTTGTTTGGATGAGGAAGAGGAATTTTAATGAAGATATAACAGCCAGAAATATGGAGAAATGGTAAAACAAAGGTCAGAGTGAAAGAAAAAACAGCTAGAGGGACAAATAAGGGTTAGAAAGTGGTTGATGAGAAATGAAAACAACATTGTGTGTAATAAATGATGTATTTTGTGCTGTTATTCGCTGATCTGTTGTTTTTTTGCCTCGTGGGAATGTTGGTTTGTGTGCAGCTCTGTTGATTTAGTTTTAAGTGCAGAATTGTCCTGATGTCCTGACCGGTGCTCTTTCAGCCCATCAGGACATCACTTTCTCAGTCGCCCCTCTCCTAGCTTACCTGGCATCATGTTTAAAGTAGGTGAAGTCTGTGCCTGTGCTGGACGCCGTTGATATAACAGAATGATGAATGATCAACTTAATCATAGCGTTGTTGTATTATTTACAGTACATCTTAGCAGAACAGCTTGGTTCCTCAGAGTCCGCTTTCATGGAATGCTGGATTCGTGCTCACCGCAGCAGCTCCGTGTGTCAATCAAACGCCTCTGCTGACTCTGCACAAACGAGCAGATGGAAAGAGAGCAGAACAGCCCTTCTGTCCTTCACCAGCACTGAAAACACATCTCACTCGCTCTAATCCGCACCGGCACACAGGGTTTCATCCCAACACAGACATACAAGAGTGTAAGCAAATATTCAGGTCAGGAGGTTAAGAATCTTTTACTGAAAAATCCAATATTACATCATCTTTATCTGATCAAATCTTATCACGATTTGCTGAAATTTGTGTAAAATCATTTCTAAGAATATATCAAAAGTTTAAATGCAGGGTAGGCTAAGCAATTTTTGGAAGCCAGTGTTGATATTTAAAATCACCAAAACAAACACGCCTCTACCCCAAAAGGTTCTCGCCCCTATTTTGATAGCTCCGCCCCACACATACATAGCCTATGCAAGTGGTGCAACAAAATACTATAGAAGTCATTATAATCAGTGATTCTGTCTACACCAAACGCGTTGTTTGTCTTTTTTATCAACTCTTCACTGAATGCAGTCTCCTCCACATCATTAGTAGACACGCCCCTTACTGCTGATTGGCTATAAGTTTGTTTTGGTACTCTGCCCAACTCAGTTTTCTAAAGAACTTCAAAATTTCGTATATTTATTGATTTTTTTTATTTTTTCATCTTTGAATCCTATTGGCCTGTTTTCTTTGCAGCAAAATAAAAAATAAAATGCATAAAAATCAAAATTGCAATGATGGCATAGAAATGTGAAGTGTCTGCAACGACCTTAACAGAAGCATGAACAGTTGTTCGTTTAGATTAAAAAGCTGCAAGTCTTCTTGTTGAACTAGGCAGATGTTTTCTCATTTTGCAGTTTAAAATGCAGACACAACTAGTAAGCAGCTACATCTTTAGAAGATTAATTATGTTTGTCTTAAAGGAAGACTTCTGGGATGCACGAGAAACCTGTTAGAACCATTAATTTTGCAGTTTCTTTATGCAGTTTACAAATTTTACTTGCCCTTTTTTCTTATTTTAAGTTGAGATTTATTGCCAGCAACAAACACCTTCAGGTTGTCGTTCCTGTCAATCTTCCTGTCCTTTCAAATTAAGAACATAAAAAGCCCAAGGAGTATTGCAGAGTTGCATATAATCTCACGTATTGATCTCCTCTCTAACCAAATTTGGTCTCGTCTTGTCACTGTGAGAATTCAGATTGTTTAGATGCCGGATCTGTGAATGTGTGGGAGATGAAGAGAAAGCAGAGAGAATGAAAACAGACAGACTGATTAACCACGACATGCTGATTTTGGCTTCTGTTTTCAGCTGTTCTCTCTTTCTAAATGATAGCAGAAGATGTCTGCACTTGTTTAGCTAACTAAGCCATATGATATACAGCGTTTCAGCAGTTTGTTGTTTTGTTTATGCGTATGTGTGACAGAGAGAGTGTGTATTCCTTCGTGTGTCCTTCTTTTAGTCTCTTTTTCCTCCCTGGTCAGTTTGAACCACAGTGTTATGATAACAGCGAAAAATATGAAGTGATCGTAAAATAGTCCGATTCTGCAGTGATTCGTCATCCAACTGCAGTTGCCGGGAACAAATTACCAAATTTCCCTACCCCGGGACGATGTACAGTACCCCCATGAGAAATCTCTCTGATCGTAGTACTCTTCTCTGAGTAATGTCTTATTCATAAAGGTGCTTGTTTGCCTTCTTGCCCTAAAGACACAAATTAGCAGGAAGTCAGAATAATGTTTCAAAGCGTAAAGTGTGTTTGACTCACTTCTATAGGACATTCCCTCGATAAAACATTGATGTGAATGTGTGTGTGTTTGCAGAGTAATTTGACATATCCTGTTTATACCTGAATCGAATGAATGTAAATGTTTGGACCGGTTAGTTTTTTCTAGGTTCGCCAAGAAGCGGTAAACAGATGCTGAAAAAGAGACACATATTTCAAAGTTTAATCCTCCAGCATTTTATTAAGCAAAAAAAACAACATGCAAAACACTAGAGTACATGCTCAGAAACACACACGCACACACACTTCTGAATGAACTTTAGTTACATGGTATGTCGCTGCCACCTACAGACTGTAAGTATTTGCTCCTCCAAAGCCAGTTCATTTTAGTTCGTTCAGATACTTGTGCAAAATGTCTTGAACAAATTCTTTTAATTACCACATATGTAATTTAATACAATGTTAAATGTTGTTGTTTTTTCTTTATCTTTAAATGTCTTCACTGGAGGAGCAAGATTCATTAGCATATAACACTCAATAGTATAAAACTCTTATTTTGAAACCTCATTATGCACACACACACACTGAACTCAACCCTCTGACTGTGTGTTAGAGACACAAACTAGAATCAGATGGTGAAGTTAACCCCTCATGTCACAAACTTATATGTGTACTTGTGAGTAATGTTTTGTTAGGTGTGTTTTGGTGTTTCAATCTGACATTAATTATTAGGTCATAGTCTATGGTTGGACTATGGTGTGTGTCTGTGTGCTTTGTGTGTATCCGACTTCTTTATAGTAAATTCAGCCCAAATGAATAACAATAAATACAACACACTCAAATTACCTTTGATATATGCAAAACACTAACTAGAATGTGTTTACTTTCTGTTTTGAAATTGAGTTAAATAAATGCAAAATGTTTTGGATGTATTTTGTAACAGATATCCCATTTCTGCCTCAGTCTTAAACAGCTCTAGAGGTAATTGAGATAAAGTTTAAAATAATAAATATGTAACTGCATCAGAAATGCAACTGAATTAGCAATTATAAAGAAAAACCTTGCAATTGTGAGAAATTAAGTCACAATTACAAGACCAAGATTGCAATAAAAATTCAAAAACAAAACTTTTTAGTTGTAAATCCGGTGATAAGAGTAGGTGTGTGTTTGTTTGGATGTGGTTTCGGAGTCGTGTCACAGGGGCTATCTTATGGTCAGCGGCGACACTGCGGTGAATGTGGCCTGTCTCTACGCCATTGTGTGTGTGCGTCTGCAAACACTGTCTGAACTAAATGATACCGTTAGCGTAACCATGCAATTACAGGGAAGAGAATGGGGGAATGCACTGGTGTGTTCTGACTTTATTTATTCGTTCACTGTGTAAGAGAGAGAAGGGAAGCACAAGTGTGTTTGCATACTGCAGCAAAAACAGCATTATGCTGCGTTGATTATTTTACATACTGCATTGTTCTCATCCAATGGCAGAAAATACGTTGAAACCACAGCTGCTCTGGTCTGTTTTTATCAGATCAGATCAGTCTGGCCGGCCTTGTTCGAAACCGCTGGACCTGTCAAACAGACAGGACTTGGCACATTGTTTGTTTTTGAGGTAAAGGACTATGGCTGTGGTCTGTTGCCCCGTTGTCTGCTGTCTACATAGGCAGATATGTTAAGCGAAAGGTAGCTTTGTAAGTGACAAAAAATTGTAGGAAATGCTTCACAAACAATTGAATTGTACTTGATTAATACTAACAGTCAATTCAAATAAGTATGATATTAGAATCCATCCATCCATTGGTGTGAAGTACAGTATAAACACAGCTATTTATTGACAGCATTTATGAGTATCATGGCTCTCTCTAGGTTTTGAAACACACACTATATATTTGTTCCTTTATATATCATTGCTAAGGTAGGGTTTTCTGTGTTAGTATATAAAGGTGACATGGCTTATGCTGCACTTACAACGCACATATACTCACACAGCGGAGGGTGGCTCATGTTTAAAAGAGAAGATTCATGACGAAGTTTTCTTACATAAACTTCCCTGAAGCAGGCCAGACCATTTACCTTTAAGAGAACATCCATCAGCTGTATTATCTAGCATTACCTTTAAGAGCGTCTCATTAACTGTGCAGTTATCTCTCAGTCTGTGTAAACCGCCTACGCCTCACTCCATTTGTTTCATTATCTTTCTGTTTTTGCATTAAAACCTGCCTCTTCATATTCTCTTCATTTAATATTCATCCCATCTACTCATCCATCTGTTTTAGTCTTTCTCTGAAAACAGATTTTATTGTGTCCCAGTGTCATCAATTACATCCAAACACAACACTGATGCAACATTATTAATGTTGAAAACACTTGTGTGACTTAATATTCTTGTGAAACCGTGCTTTCTACAGTATTCCTTGATGAATAGAAAGCATTTACAGTTTACAGGCATATTACATATTTGTCTTTTTTTCCCTTTTTGTCTTTTTAATTATTTTCTATATTTTATACGTTTATTACGTAATAGCCATATTATAATGGTTTTGTATTATACAAAAAGCAGAGTATAAATAATACACAGCACTGTAAATGATTGTTATACAGCAGGGTCGTTTTTTGCCCACACATGTGCACACACTGACTTGCAGCTCGACTGGCAAGTGTGGACTGGGTTTCATCTCCATAAACTCCAGAGATTTGTACTCTGAGAACTGAATGAAACTGCTTTGATCAGGTACAAGGAGGCCATTTCCAGCCTGATTGATGAAATCAGTGCTGCACTCCCAGACGGTCTGCACCTCACTGCACTTCCCTCACCCGCTCTGTATATTCACCTACCACACATAAGTGCTGCCTTTACAGAATAAGACCAGGCTCTGTGGTCATAAACCACATCAGATCTAGGATCTGCTTCCAGCTTGGTGTATAATCCGGTTAATTAAGAGATGGAAGCTCTTACTCTGAGAAACTGGACAATTAGTCCAAAGCCAACCATTTTTGTTGTTCTCAGAGAGCCCTAGTTTCTTTCAAGAGCCCCGACATCAACATTGGAGACCTGGATGGTGATGTGACGCGATCAAACAATGGTCCACATACCATCAAGATTCTGTAATGTTGAGGTTGAGTAGCCACCATATGTCTTTGTTTGATCTTTCTTGCACAGAATAGTTTTGGGGATTTTTGATTGTTTTATTTTATGGTTTGTCTTTTTAAGTGTTGTACTTTTTAATACTAATGACCTACTATGGTGGAAAGCAGTGACCTGTGACATTCTTATTGAGTGTTTTTCTGTCCTATCGAATTACATGTTCACCTACGTTATGTGTTCAAGAAAATTTACTGTCATCTGATTGTTTACACTCCTCCTTCCGCCTTGTCTCTAAATGTACTCTGCAGACTAAATGGATGACTGATGCCGTTTTTCCATTTTTCAGGACTTTCCTCTGGTTTCTGTATTATTGCAAACTGATGGATTGCAATATTTAATTCTTGTTTCTGTGTTTTAAAGGTATAGCTCATCAAAAGTTCTGTCCTCATTCACTCATTTATGACTTGTATTAGGGAAAATGTGAAGACTTGCTTGTTGCAGTTATACTACATATATTTTATTATACAGTCCCTGACAAAAGTCTTGTCGCTTATCTATTTTGTAGAAACACCTGCTATTAACCTGACTTTAAATT
>JAUCMS010000045.1:7438939-7452227 GCA_032357445.1 Enteromius radiatus
CTTTTAATTTAATAAAAATACTTGTGGATCTTTATCATTGTAGGGTGGTTGTGTACACACACTCCCAACACACATTTAAATGTTTTTCATATTTGGATTTGATGTATGTACATTTATAACACCATTCTTTGTATTATATTACTTTTGCATCAAATTACAAAAGAAATATTTTGCGCTAATGCGAGGGTGTTTCTAATGCTGCTTCTAATGAGGGACTGTAAATTTGACATAATTCGCTCTTCTGACTGCCGTTATCAGTCTCTCTCTATTTTTTTTCTTTCTTATTGGAAGTCAACAAAGCACCTTGTGGAGTTTTTCTTTGGCTATTTGAGCAAATGGGGATGCAAAAAATATATTTGTGGTATGCTCTCATTTAGTGCTCTTCAAGTTAACCCAGCTATGATGATTTCTGCTGCTGAGAAACCCGGAAATGGGAAAAGGGTCCATTAATTCAGTTAGGTTATCAGCATATCTGTTAAAACACTGAATGAGTTGCCATGCCTGTGAAAACACATTTAGACTCAAGAGAGCTGCTATATCTAACCCACACCCACGTATATTCACATCCAAACACACATCTGCTTATCCTGTATTCACCTTTTTGTAACAAGCAACAAACAAACAAACAAAAAAAACAGATTAAGTAGCTCGGGCTGTTAGATCAGGATCCGTGTTGAACCTAACAATGGTGCTATTTCAGTGCAGCGGCGATGTAAGTTAAACAGTAGGGGTATATTACAGTTGCCCGGGGCTGTACGTTCATATTCAGGGAAACCGTGAATCATCACATTAATGAGTCTTCAGCTTTACTGGCCCCCACTGATGCTGTATCTGCCACAGATAATAACTGTCCTGAACAACCCTTAAACCAGCTCATAATCGCCACACAGCAAACAGAACATTACAGGAACACCATGATGAAAAAATGTAATTGAAAATGAAAAACTTTTTTTTTTTTTCATTTTGTCAGAACAGCTGCTTATATTATTGTACCTGCTCCTTTGTATCATCTTGATATGTTCATTTTTGAGCAAAAAAGTAATTTGCTTGTGAATGATTATGGATTTCACCAAACAAAGAAAAATAACAATGCCCAAATGTCCAAAAGGTCCAATGTTTTTTGTCCAAAATTCAGCACAGCACAAACATGCTGAGCTAAGGGCTCAGTTTAATATAAACATTTTACCCACAATCCCTTCTGTCATAGTTACTTTGGTGTGCCTCAAGGTTCAGTACTAGGGTCCTCTCTTGTTTTCTTGTTTTATATATTGGACACATTGTTCTGTGAGGAGGACCGTGTTTAGCAACATTGTTTAAATGTGTCGTCTTGTTTGTCTCTGTGAATGATGCTTATATGCTTATTTGCACTTTTGTCTCATTATTATTCTCCTCTCATATTTTACACCACTTACAATTGTAAATATATTCCTCTTAGGGTTCTCTTGAATCAGGCCTTTTTCTTGGAAAATAAATATTGTGTTTTTTGCATACTAATAAGCCAATTTGAAATCAACATATGCTGCAGGGTACCAGAAAAGTGTTGTGAGTGCTCTCTTCTAGGTATTTTCTTTCATATTTTATATTCATCCAGGACTTTTATCTGGTATTTTTGTTTATAGGCAACATACCAGCCATTACTCAAGCAGGTGCTAGAGGAAATCCTCCACCCTGACAGACGTGAATGCCCTGATGTAGAGCACATGTCGGGGGGACTCACTGACCTTCTTAAGACTGGCTTCAGCATGTTCATGAAGGTACCTCACACTCACCTCATCTAGTAAGCTTTAGTTTAGTAATAGTAGTTTAGTAGTAGTTTTGCTGAGTGTGTTGCTAAAGGATGTGTTAGAAATGTCTTATATGGGCAAAAGCATCCAACTATATACATTTTTGACTATTGCTGTCAAATGAATGATCCTGATTAATCACATCCAAAATAAAAGTTTTTGTTTTCATAATATAAGTATGCGTTCTTTGTATATTTATTCTGTATAATATTTAAATGAAAATATTTACATCTATATATTAATTTAATTTCTATTTAATTTAACATTTTTATTTTTCTGAAATATATTCATGCATATGTTTGTATTTATATATGCATAATATTTTTTAATAACCCTAACCTGTTATTTAGTAGGGTTGTGTGATGTATATTGTTCGCATCTTGTCAGTAAAGCCGGATCTTTGATTAGCGGTAAATCTCCATCAGCTGTTCACAGAGCCATAGATCACTGACAAGCTATACCAATGAATCACCTGCAAAACTGAATGCGATATTGTGTAGCTTTTTAGTGAGCCCTATCGTTTAGTTATAATAATCCAGAGCAAAAACATGGTAGTAATCTCATAAATTGTGAGGTTTTGATGATAAATATGCATCAAGAAAAGTGCTAATGTACATTGTGTTGAATGCAAAGGATATTAAGAACCAGCTTAAAAAAAAGGACATTAACACTTATATTACTGCAAAATGTTAAGGAGGTTGGAAAATATAAACTATATTATTGCCCAGCTCTTATCTGCTAAAAGCAACTAACTATAAGGCATGAAGTAAAATAAATAATTTACATCATGATTTACTTAATTGTCTTTATTTTAAGTAGCTTCTTTCTGTCCATTCACCCCTTCGGAAATCTGAACATTCTGTGTCACTGTTTGCATTATTACATTTTATTTATTACACCTATGCAGCTTCATCTGTGTGATTAATAATATGCTAATCAGAAGAGGTTTCTCCCTGAAACTCATCCTCTTGCTCTCTTTGCTCTTTCTAAAATGTGAGCAGACACGTTTATACTGATACACATGTTCTGCTGTGTGCTTGCCCCCTCTGGGATACGTGTGTGAAGCCGTCCTTGTGTTTTCATGCCACTGTTATTCACTTTACAAGTATATGTAGTACGCATTAACGGATATATGATATTACCTAATAATGCATTTGTGTGCATTAGCACACATGGCTGGACATGCTCTTTACTCGATTCACATGCTGGTGTCGTCCATCTAAAACAGAATAGTTAAACGAAATGAAAGATTGAAGAGTCCTCCAAGAATTAACAAGGTCTCTTTTCTCTTTTCTCTTTTATCTTTATCTTTCATTCACATGTGTGCCAATCACACTTATTTACTGTACCATCCTTTTTTCTATTCATCCTTTTTTCTATTCATCCTTCTGTCGCTGTCTGTTTTACACATGTTTGTCCATGCGGCTTTAGGGTCCAGAATTGCACGTGACAGCACAGCTCCACTCCTGAGGTTCACCCTGCTGGATGTGCATCCCTAATTGCCTGATTATTATTCCCGACTGGCTTTTTCTTTCAGCCAATCAGACACCAGCTCTCTGTCCACAGCAGTACCCCATGTGCCTCAAAAGAGCAAGCGCATGTGTGCAACAGCGTGCTTGTGTCCATATAAAAGTGTGTAAAGGTTCTGTGTGCATGTGTCTTCTGAATGTTGTGCTCCTGCTGTGATTGTCAAAGTGTTCAGTCTTGACCCAGACCTCCAGCTGAACTGCGAATTACATGCACACACAGTTACCAGGGATGTGCAGAATAGTATAACTGACTTGTCTGACTTAAGGGAAGCCCAGTGTAATTACAATAGATTACTGTCATCACATGTGTCTTAGGTACATTCACATGGGCGTTGAAAAGTTTAAAAAAATTGGCCGGAACCCAATGTCTTATCTATTTTTAAATTGACATGCCTTTTTAAAAAATGCAGCAATCATAGTGTTAAACGCTGAAAAATGTTTGAGAAACAAGGCAACAGCCATAAACCTGTATCTGCACATGTACATAGACCAGATATTCAGCAAATAGGCTACTATTTTATTTTACTTTTATTATGTTTAGATGTTATATTATTTATTTTTGTTTTGTTATTTTGACATACTGTTCATTTGAGAGCATCCTGGCTAAATTTGCCCACTGGCCTCTGACCATCATGGCCTCCTAACAATCCCCATATCTGCTGATCGTCTGCTCTCCACCTGTGAGCTGGTGTGTGGTGGGCGTTCTGGCGCACTATGGCTGCTGTCGCATCATCCAGGTGATGCTGCACACTGACATCCCCTTCCCCAACAATGTAAAGTGCCGTGAAAAGCTCTATATAAATGTATGGAATTATCATTATTAATAAATGATTTTATCTTAACATATTGACTGTAGTAACTGGGACATTGCTCACAGCAGGCTGTTCCCTGACAGGAATTGTCTTACTTTAAATTACTAAAGGCAGTGAACCAGGGTTTTTTGATGGCTGTAGCTGCGGTGCTTTCAAAGAGATGAGTTTAGAGAAACAGCTTTACAGAGAGGTTTTGTTCTGACGGTCTCACGCTAAAGCACAGGACACAGCCAGTATGCCAAAATCCTTTTGGGACATTGTGTCTCTAAATTCATCACATTTAAAGCAGCAAAACCACAAAATATAAAAGTGAAAACAAAAATTTGAACTAAATAGACCAGTCAACCTTAAATGGAGGGTATAATAAATGATAGAGGCAGGCATCTGATCTGATGCTTTGTATGCTAA
Organism: Enteromius radiatus; assembly: GCA_032357445.1. Taxonomy (NCBI): domain Eukaryota; kingdom Metazoa; phylum Chordata; class Actinopteri; order Cypriniformes; family Cyprinidae; genus Enteromius; species Enteromius radiatus. The sequence continues at coordinate 7,443,473 of JAUCMS010000045.1, forward strand.
TTAATAACCTGTTAAAGCTTTGGAGACCCTGACGTCTTTTTATACCAAGCAGTCAGTAGCTATGATTCCATCCAAAGATTCGACACATATGTGCAAAACTGGAATATCCCATCCGACGAGTCGTATTGAGTCAAAAATATCAATACAAATATAGGCAAATTAGCCTATACTTGCACCTCAGAATGATCTGACGAAACACAATAAATGCGTCAATGTTTTGAAGTCGAGTTACTAAACAGAAATAATTAAACGACAGACTTTGCTCATCCATAACAATATATTACAAGTTCACGTGACTTTTTTTGATGCACATGGAGGAATTTATTCTGTAAATGTGTTTCCATCGTATAAAACGTTTATTCTACTCAAATTTGCGCAGTTTCTGATGCACATCCAAGCGTTTCCATCCAGGGTTTTATGCAATAAATAATGTTTGTATTAGTGGAAACTGACTGGTTTGCTCGATTAAATCCGCAGTTAAAAACAAAAAGCAAAGTGAAACTGGGTTAATTAGTTAGTTTCCAATCATGTTCCCTGTTTATCTCCTTTTTCTCCCCTTGCAGGTCACTCGACCACACCCAAGCGATCATCCACTCTTGTTTCTCTTCCTGGTGGGCGGGGTCACACCATCAGAGCTCCGCCTCATTCGTGAAGTTGTCTCCACCCATAAGTCAGGCACTCAGGTGGGACATCGCACCCCTTTCTATTACACTATTGTATCATTAAACGCAAGAATAAAAGTGAGAAAAAAGACATTACTAATGTTGCAAAACATTTCTATTTCAACTAAATTAAAGTACCCTACCTCTCTCTTTCTCCTTTTGTTTTGCTCTCTGCTTTTTTCTGCATTGTTTACTCGGACGTGATAGGAGTGTTTGTGCGAATTTGCTCTTGTGTTTGTGAATGAATAGAGATGTAACTGAGTCGAGTCAGAACAAAAAGAGTTTTGTTGATCAAAGTTTCATGCCATGAATAAATCAAACATAATGAAAGCAGAGTGTGGACCCTTATAGAATAGAAAGCCCACACATGGCCTGACCTAAACCCACAGCTGCGCTAGTGTGTGACAGAGACACACTGATGGGAATTTAGGGAGTCTTGTACTAAATGAAGGTGGACCACACTTGACTAGCAAGATGGCCAGGGGAGGGGCATGCAGCGAGGGTTCTGTAAAGCCCTTTTGAAGTGATTTTCTAAATGAAGTTTTCAGACGAGCTAAATGATCTTCATCTTTCCATCAGAGAATACAAAGCCCTTACCTCAGCACATGCGTCAGCAGGTGCAGTAATATTGTGCCCTATTCATCTTCAAGGCCTGGCAAATTACATATAAGCTAATGATCTTGCCGAGCCAGACTTTTGGCTGTTGCATCTAGTCTGGTCTACTTTGCAGCTCATTATGGCTCAAACTGACCCACATAGAAAGAGCTAGCTAACAATTACATAAAACAATAAACTTGATCTTAAAGGGTTAGTTCACCAAAATTGATTAAATGTAACAGTAAAGATACTATTTTATTTCTTATTCAAATAAATGCTGAACTTTCTATTCTTCAAAGACATCTGGAAAAAACAGTTTTCACAAAAATATTAACTGATTCCACTATTGATAATATATCATTGTTTTTTCTTGAGTGTCATATTAGAATGATTGCCTAAACGACACAAAAGACTGGTTACTGAAAATTCAGTTTTGCTATCGCAGAAATAAATTACATTTTAAAATATACTAAAAAGTTACTTTTAATTACTGTTTTCACTTGATATAGCTGTTTCTGCCTCGGACATTTTGATGTTATTAACAGTTCCTGTCTGTTTCACTGATCACTGGGTTTTTTACCCATTATAGTTACTGCTGGGCTGCTAAAAGATCACATAAATAGAGGGGGATCAATCAACAGACCATTTGAGTATGAGTGTAATTGTATGCCTGATGATGAAACTGCAGGGTGCTTGTGTGTATGTTTGGTTCAGATTCAGGAGTATGGTTTAGGCAAGGGGATAGAAAATACAGTTATTACTTAATAAAAGCCATAGCGTCTATGGAATGTCCCCATAAAATATGGAAAATAAATCTGAGAGAGAACTGTCTAATTTATTTCTTTTGTAATCTATTTCTCAGGTACTCGTAATGTCCACTAGGTTGCTGAGACCATCTGATGTCCCTCACCTGCTTTTCAGCACTGACAGGCTCAAACCTGACATTGGAGTGTGAAGGGGCTGAACACACACACACACACACACACTTCAGGATGTTGAATATGTTCTTTTCAACATTTGTCTAGGCATCTGATTAAAAAAAATACCAATGCATATATTAGAAAAGGCTTAAGAAATGTAAAGAACATGCTTCTGTTGCCTGTAAATACTACAACACCCCATTCCAATTAGTTTGCATTTTGTTGTATATGACCAACGATATTCTGTCTTACCATTTTTTCACTTTAAATCAAATCTTTATGGTTGACCATATGCTCATGTGTGTAAAAATGAAAGTTTCTTAATGCAGCGTAAATTTCTGCAGATGCATTTGACTTTTTCATGCCGTTGGCCAATACAGCACATTCTGCAGTTCAGTTCTTACAATCAGCCATGTGTTGATTCTCACAGGAGCTTCCCTCTTTATCCTTCGCTTACTTCAGTGCTGCTAGAGAAGTGACAGATGGGAAGAGGGCAGAGGTCAAAAAGGGTGGTGACATCCTTTAGAGCAGCTCTTTCTGTTCTGCCTTCACTTTCTCTCACACACACATTTACTTAGCCATCTATAAAGAGACACACTATAGAGAAAAAAAAACTAAACCTAGAAGGATGTTTCAAAAGAGACAAAACATTCCTGTTCTTTAAAGTATAGTGAAGTAAACACGCGCTGTAAGCTCCATGCTTTTATATGCATATCCCTTACTCGAATGAGATTATGTTTTGCATTTGCCACAAACTATTACCCCAGCAGGTGTCTGACAAAGGTGCTAAAACACCAGAAATCTGTTTTTTTTACACCTTAATCCTTACATATATTTTTTTTACTTGTTTAATTTTTGTTTAGGGTGTTAGTAGTTTTATTGACTGTTTACCATGTGAGAAACATCCAAATTAAAATATATAGTAAAGCATAAACTAAGAATGCTTGTTTTTAAAATAAGTCTCTTATGCTCAAGTATGCATTTATTTGATCCAAAAAAGGGTAACGTAAATAAAAATTAATACTACATTTAAAGTCCTATCTGTGTTAATATATTTGAAAATGCAATTTATTCACTTGATGGCAAAGCTGATTTTTCAGCATCGATGCTCCAGGTGTCCTTCAAGAATGCAATATGCCGATTTGCTGCTTAGGAAACAGTTTTATCATCGATGTTGAAAACTATAGGGTTTCTCAATATTTTTGCAGAAACCACGATACATTTGTTTTATATTTTAAACAATGTCACACACCTGATCTCTCAAGACTTCACCAAATGAAATTCAGCTAAATGACGGAATAAATGAGTGTGCTTAAACATTCAGACACAAAGTATTTTTTGTAAAAACAACTCTTTATTTCCAATCACAATCAAATAGCATAAATAAATAACTCTGAGCTTCAGCCCTTTGGCTTTTTTAAAGTGCAATTACACAAGAAAAATCTCTTCTACTCCACTATAGAAAAGTGGCACAAAGCACAGTTACACAAAACCAGGAGAAACATTCTGGCCTTGTACACAAGAGAAGGACTGTAAAAGATACACACACACTCTCTCTCTTTTTATACGCTTAACTTGAGTGCCTTGTCCTTTAACAATGCCTGCATTCAGACCGTAAAAGCCTTGACCACAAGAAGGAACCCTTTCAGAAAAGCAATTCTTAAAATAGTCTGTTTTTGCTGCCTTCACCGTCTCTGTTGCCAGGTGAACGGGTTTTAAAATTGCACAGGTAAGGCAGAGTGTTAATAATAGCATTTTTGTGTTCCATTCAGTCATTCTGTCTTTGCACTGTCCCTCTGTGAGGAAATACAACCACGTCTCCCAGAATCCTGCTGTGTCCACGTGGATGTAAGTGACAGCAACACAAGTGTCCACCAGCACTGGTGAAAATGTAAGTCTTCACCGGACTCTGTTTGTTAGTTTTTCAGCGACTGTGACACAATCAGAGGTCTAGTTTCAGGGGCCTCTGTTTGGAACCTGTCTGCTGATCATCAACAGACCTCAGGAACTTCAAAGGAGCGAGACCTACACGTTCAGAGAGATCTTCTCCTCTCCTTAGAGCTTCCTCTCTCTTAATCCTGCACTTTTTCTCCTGCTGGTATTCGAACCCTCTTCACACTGAAGTGACGGTCCGGACCTTGGCGGACAGCACCTGTTTGAAGCGCCTCTTCAGGTCCTGCATGTTGGGAGATTTGGGCCGGGGGATGAGGGGAGATCTTTTCTTCTCTGTCGCAGATGAAGCTGCATTGACGGGGACCTGAGGCTGCTGCTTGGCCAGATCTACGCACAGTCTGTGGAAGGCACCGTGGACCTGGCTGTAGTCCTCGCTGGCAGACACCTCGTAGAAGGAGCAGCCCAACGCTGAAGCCAACAGGGGACCTTCTTGAGCATCCACATGCCTTACGTGGAGAAGATCAGCTTTATTGGCCACCAGGATGATTGGCAAGGACCTATTCATATGGGTGCGGGTAACAAGCTGGTGCAGCTTGCCAATGAGATCAAAGCTTCGGCAGTCTGTAACGGAATAGACCATAACTACAGCATCTGCCCACTGAATGGAGCGAGATACCTGGTCAGTGCAGCTCAACCCATTAGCATTCACCTGAAGAAGAAAAAAATGCAAACATTAGTTACGGTTACACATTTTCTTATATTAGTGAATAGTGTGAGCTCTGTGGGTGATAAAGTGTACTGCAAAGCTGACTAAGATGCTGTGAGTATAATTTGCTATTGCCTGGGAGATTTAGCCAGCTAGACTTAGAGAGTCTTTCACCCTAGTCTGAAAAGAAAAGGCATTCAGTGGTTTTGGACGACTGCCTGCTTTGGGAAATGAGCCTTGCATGCCAAAGTTGGCACTAAAATATCTGACTAAAGACATCTTGAAAGAAGTAGCCTGTAATTGAATTAAAAGCCATTCTCTAATTTTAAAAGCAGAGGGATAATTTAGATGGGCTGGTCTACTGTAACTGTTCCTAACTGCTTATTCATATCCCTAAACCTGCTGAGCACTGCTGAAGCAGCAAAACCTCACAACCGCTGCTACAAATATCCCACAGCGCTGCGGCGAATCATTCTTTGGAGTCGGATCTTTTTAACGAACCGGTTCACCAAACCGAACTCGGTGTGAACTAGTTTTAATCATAACGTACGAAACAGCTGGTTTTGAATTATATCTTTTATTTAAGCCATTTAGCATTGCTCGTTTAGCTTCTAAAATTATTTTACTATCACGAAAAGTCTTTACTAGTAGCACTTTTAAGGGTATGGACACTTTTTGTAAATGCCACGCGTATGATACTACACCGCGAAGCTGTAACCGCTGAATCATGTTAACCTGTTCTGTGAAACAATTGGACTTTCCTCAAGCTGCAGTATCCCCCATATAGGAGTGCAACAGCAGGCTTCCCGCTGGCCAATTAACCCCAAGTGTTAAACACAAACCCGGAGAAACACAAAAGACGCGCTAAAAGACAAAGGCGGAGGTATGCGCTCTTTCTACACTCCTCACCCGTGAAAAAGCAGCGTGGGAAAGATGCTCTGTATGTAACGTTAACAGTAACAAATGTGACACAACCGCATAAAGTACGACTGTGTTCGCGGATACTTACTTCAACTCCAGGTGTGTCTTGAACTTGAATGGCCACTTGTTCTCCGTCTATCTGCACTTCTCTGTTGTACAGGTTGCCTGTAATGCAACAAGTCATACTTTAATATAGATGACAGCACAACTAATGAGTTTAAAAATACTAAAATCAGTCGTCTTGGAAAGATGGGGGGGGGGGAACTTACCGACGTTTCTCTCGTAGTCACCAATAAACCGTTTAGTGAGGAAGCGAACCACCAACGCTGCACAGGAATAAACAAGAAACGGGTGTGAATACATAAATATGACTCTGTCATAACACACGTATCTACAAAAATATCGTTTCTGTAATATTATACTATTAGCTAGCTGTAATGTAAGCTGTAAATCTGGTCCACAAACGTACCGGTTTTGCCCACTCCACTGCCGCCGATGACTGCGATCTTAATGACCCGGCTGGACGGGCACTCGGCGCTTGGGTACTCCGCAATGGTAGACATGTTCTGGATCAGACGCATTTTGTCAAAAGAAAGATGCTATCCAGAAGCTACAACGAAAAATTAGGACAAAATATCCACAGACGCCCTAAAAGTAATGTCAGAATCTAAGTCAGCCAACGGCATACACGCAGATGTTATCTTTTCAAGTCGGAGAATATTTCCAGATCCTTCTACTAGTTACAAACACCAATACTGTACTTGGTTTACTGAGCAGAAACGGGAGCTTGGGTTTATTTATACAGCCATAGAGGCGCTCGGCTCTGATTGGCTACTGCAGACAACGGTCACATTGCCTCGCCACGCCCACCCCTTCATGTGTATGCGCGAGCTGTTTATAACTGAATAAAAAGAGAGAAAGACAGGTGGGTTCACCCGAGTAAAGTGACTGTGGCTTCGGAAAAACCTTTCCTTATAGTCGGTGAGGAAAATAAGACGTTGTTTTAGTCGAGTCGAGTCTAGCCTGTAAAAACGATTTAAAGTGGAGGTATTAAATGTATTCAATAGTAGGAGGTATTAGTGCTGTGATTGCTGATATCGGTCAGTTGTAAATGAGTGACTTCAAACGCGTGTGATGAGAATGTTATCTAGCCTATCTCTAAGCGCTTAATGTGCCACATGCAAAGCAGGGTTTTTTTTTCTGTAGCCTGGACAATGAGAAAAAGGCATTGATCACAATCCCCACAGAGTCGCCTCAGGACCTGTAAATAAATAAATAATTTGCTCCTCTCTCTCTCTCTCTCCCTCTGATTCTGTTTTTAAGGAGGAAGTATAAATGCATATAGCCTATGTAATATTAAGCAGTGACAAGAAAACAAAAAATGATATCCTAAATTACTATGAAATTACACGTTAATTAGGACATTAGTCAGTAATGAATATGCAGAGGCTGTTTTCAGTGTGCAACTCAGAAATTAATTATGCATGGGCCTAAATGTTTTTCCTACAAGCTGTAATTTGCATATCGCATACGAATGCAATGTACATGCATGGTAATCTAGTATTTATTGTATTTTGCTGGTTCTGTTATGCTTTCAGTTTTTTTCTCATCTGTATTTTCCTAAATCGGTGTATTCTGCAAACGGCATATTTCCATGATGAATCAGAGCTTATTGTGCTTGCTCACTGTATATATAGCCATTAAGCAGTAAAATTCAAAATGTTTGACATTTTCACTCAGTGTCTACACAGATGTGAGACTGAGTGTACAGCCAAAGGATCTGTGATTGCTTAGTCAGGGGGAGTGTTTTCTGTCTTCATCCAGTGCTCAGCCAGAGAATAGACATTCACCTCTCACACATGTTTAATGGTCCTGTTCTTTTGCAACCTGTAAGAGAATTAGTACTTCTGAGCATGGGCTTCCCTCAGGAATTTTTCAAGTAGTGATTTCCGAGTACAATAAGGTCTGTAGTTACTCACTAAATTAAAGAGTATTTGCATGTTTTGTTTACAATATAAATCACCTGCAGTCATAACTCAAATGTCAATTTAGTTACATGAGGACTACAGATGCAACAAAACGGTATTTAAAAACCACATTCAAAATTCCTGAGGGAGCCCATGTCGAGTTTACCCTTCCAGATTTGCCTACATATTGACGTCAGGACTGAACAGCTCTATTTAGTGTTCAACTGATGGCAAACATTGAAGGAATAGTTCACATTAGCCACATGACTTTCTTTTTTCTGTGGAGCACAAAAATATATTTTAAAGGATGTTTCAACTGTCCAACATTTTTTGCATGGACAAAAAGCACCAATATGTTTTTTGTATTACGCATAGCACACACAAAATGCATTTTTTTTTCCCTGTGTGTGTGTTCCACAAATTCGTTTAGATTTAAAAATTTACACATTGTCTGTTTTATAGGATGTTTTCAAGCGTTTGAGCATCACTGTAAGATGTTGGAGTGGGTGTGCTTTGGTCTCTTCAGCATGTTCTGGCTTGTCTTGGTCCCTCAGTAGTAGTCGGGGGAGTGTGTGTCATTGAGGGATGCTTACTGACCCTGCCCCCTACACCTTACAGAATGCTGAAGCCAATCCAAATACAGTATACTATACTCAGAGAAAGTTATTACTATGATGTGCATGTGTTTGTATTTGCATGCTCTGTGCATTAATCATTCATGTCAGACTCCATGAGAGTAATTAACACATTGCATAAGTGCTTTTCTCTCTGAAGTCTTCCTCATGTTTGATCTTCATGTTTAATGTCATTGTGCTGTAGTGTTTGGAGGGTTTCGTCTAATCAGGTTTAGAAGATCAAAGGTCTAACCTTGTTTTTGAACATGCATATATATAACACTATAATGGTATGAAATAGCCACTTTCTTCTGAAGAAGGCATAAGGAAACACTTTGAAGAATGCTCCTGCTGCTCTTTGCTAATGTAAGATTGTCACAAGCTTCAAAAAATGGGGTACAACCACCATAAGTGTCATGAAAGTAGTTCATACTAATCATTTACTATTTCCCCAAGCCATCTGAAGTCATACAAG
>JAUCMS010000045.1:7464203-7488101 GCA_032357445.1 Enteromius radiatus
AGGGAGCATCATGGCTCTAGCTCATTCCTGATAGGAGAAATCAGAAATGTTGCAACTGTCCCCACTCTCCCCTACTGCTTAAACAACATGAGTGCTGTAAGAGAACAGGAAATGAGCTTATGTACATCACTGGGATGCTCAAGATACTGCTGTTAAAGCTGCTGCTTGTCATTTTCTAAACTAGCAGTGTGAGCCATAAAAATTGGCCTCTTTTTGTGTGAGACTAAAGCCGTAGAGACTGTACTTTCCTGTTGCAGAGTTTCTCATTCTGAAACATCAGAGGAGGTGAAGACTGAGAGGAAAAGGAAAACGTTGATCAGGATATTAGCCCGGCAAGTACAGCAGCCTTTGCGGTGAATGAGAAACCGGCAGAAAGTGGGACAAGCAGACAATTGACCTTACAACTGTTCATTCAATAACACTTGAATGATTGTAGTTCCAAAAATTATAGTGCAATTAGCTAGTGTGCTTACAGGAAGTGGGGCAGCCCGAGAGATAGAACAAGAGCAGATGATTTAGACAGAAATTAGGCCAAAGACATGTCTTATGAAAAGCACAAGGTGCTAATCAAGAAGGGAGGAGAAGCAGTCAAGTGGAGCACAGGACCAGCCTGACCACCTTAAAGCTTTTATAAGCAGCTACCATATCCAAAATGCAACCAAAGACAGCTTTCAAGCAAAAAAATAAATAAATGTGACATTAATGTATTTCAGTGGAAGTATTGTAATGCAGGCACAGTTCTTGTAAGTGTTTGCATTTGTGAGGTTGAAAATCATGAATCATTGCATTGAAATTGTGAGGTGTAAACAACGGCATGAATAAGCACTGATGGTGGCCAATAAGTGTGCAATGCATCCTATTTGCAAATTATTTTAGATTAACCATAATCAGTAGAGTCAGTCTCTCTATTTTTGGTCTCTAAGTTACTGAAACTAAAAGTAAAAATGCAGGCTTACAAACTAAAATAATATCTTTATCGGTTCAGGTGAAGCCCTGGGAAGCTGGCTTCAGCTTTATTTTAAACACTTTAATTGCGATGGTATAAGCTCAGATCCAGCCTTTGCCACTTCCTCTATTAGCACCTGTGCGCACACACACACACGATGACACTCTCAGTGTGAAAGGGTCAGGCTGAACTCCTGTGCCCCTGCACACACTCAACCCGTTGTTACACTGTTGCTATGGAGCCAACTCTGACTCTCAGGGTGCATGAATCTTAATACGACACACACCTATATAACACACTCCTCTCTATCCTTGATCTGAATTCCTCTTTCTTTTATTAAACATAATTTATCCAAGCACTTAAAAACAACATGAAATGACATTTGCAACACCACTGCAATGTGACATTTCCGGGAAACAAAACTGCATGTCTGGTTAACATGTAATACATAATGCAGTTGTTTAATAACTGTCATTGTACAGGTGCATCGTGTCAGCTTGCAGTCAAGTGCATGAACAGAATAGCATACACTGTTTCTGAAACTACACCTGAATTAGGACACTCTCTTTTGCTTTCTTTGACATTCGTTTTATGCTTGAGAGGTGTCACAGCGGTCATGATCTCATGCATACACAAATGCATACACAGGGTGTTTATAAAGTAAGACACAGCAGGGCACGTTCAGATGGACTGCAGATGGATCATTGGGAACACTTTGTCTTCTGGTTGAAATGCACACACACCTCACAGCTTCGCTGGCTTGACATGCATCACCCCTCCTCATTTTTCACGCTTCCCTTTGCAACATCTCAGGTTTTGATGTTTTGATTTGTTATTGCATACTTGAACTACTTTGCCTCTACCACCTTTTATGTCTCCATTTCAATAAACACATCAAGATAATCTGAAAATAATTAGCTCAGCTCAGCCTGTGTTATAGTATCATTTCATTTCATATTTCCCATGAGGTTTACATTTGGGGGCTCAAATTTAATATCAATCATTGATCTAGACTTCCACAACAAAACTTTATATCACCTCAGATAACCCCTGCAAACTAATAATCTCTGTTTGCTCAAGTAATTACACCAGAAGGCCCAATCACAGCAAATTAGCCTGATTAAGTTTTAGTTATTCAGGCTATTCAGTCATATAAGTATTGTACACTTTACAACAGTGTACATAAAAAAGGTTCAGATTCAAGAATTGTACAGAGTTGGCATAGACAGAATAAACAGGCACAAAATCTATTTCTGACTGAGCATTTAAACAAATGCTTCATTGCTACGAATAGTGTGAGTTTTGTTTTATCCTCACAAACATATCCATCGTTGGTCAGATTCTTCATCTGTTTCACCCAAGGCTATAGGAAGGCCAGTGCTGACCGATTAAATACACATAATAACATAAAGAAACTCATTAATTTTCTGAAAGGCTGGCAGACATTTTTATGTTCAAGCTGTGAGATGGATTGAACAACCACTCATGCTCACTGAAATCCTGAATCTACCACAAAACTTGGCAAAAGTAGAAACTTTCAACACTTTAAATCAGAATCAGAGGCTTTAATGTTAATAGCAAGTTAGACAAAGCAGGGTGACTATACATGCCATTTTTCCCAGACTTGTCCTGGCCAGGATTTCTATAAGGATATAGGTTTTGACTTGGTTTGCATGTGCAGACCGATCGGTGGATGACTGTTTTCTTATGTTTTCGAAATGCTCTTGAGGTACAAATCAAAGCAATATTAAAATTGTGGCCAGGACACGTCTGGGAAAAATGGCACGTATGGTCACCCTTGTAACAGGATGTTTAAGTCTAAGAGTATTCGTGGGTTATCCACAGTGCTGGAGTGCTCAGTGTCCCACGCCGGGCCCAAATTTCGTATGACTAAATGCGGTTCTGCTCCTTTGAACAATCAGTGTCTTTGAGAAGGTACAGAACATAAAATCAAAACCACATGCTCAACATACACAGAGTCTATCAACATTACTCATGATTGACAGAGCTTACTAATGACTTGCATTTTGGACCTTTCGTTCTGGCAGCAACTCTCACTTTTTAGGCCAGAAACTTGAAAGTACATCTCATCGTCTCGGTTTTGGCTTTTTTATGGTGTAAAAGTCCTGGAAATCTTTTTTTTTTTTTTTTTTATGTTTTGTAAAGTTTAGTTCACCTTAGTTTTAAGTGACTTGGTCACATGAACCCTGGTGTAGGGTATACTGTACATGCACTAGCTCCATTCAGAATGACATACTGCCCATACTATTACTGCTGTATAAAGATATAAATGCTGTTTATACATCATACATACACTGCACTTACACTATGCCAGTGTTTTTTAAGGTTATCATCCAATACGTTGTTTGAAGGTCTACCATATAGGTTAGGATGTCCTCTGTATGGATCTCTGCTGTAGTTATGACAACTTTTGTTGTGTTGAAATTAAATCACTAACTCATGTTAACTTTTGATTTTGAATTTAAAGATTTGATTTTCAAGAATTATATATTTTCAGTAAAAACAATAGTTAATGAATTACTGTTTACATATGAAAATGCATATCCTCTTATTTGTTTTCGCTGTTAGCTTTAGCATGTTAGCTTAAGCTGAGACCAAGATCCACAAGGGATTATTGTGCATTTTGTACATGCAAGTAAACATAAATTACACAATACAAGGATATTTCTTCTTCATAAAAGTTCCAAACAGTATTTTCTAAGGCCAGTATTGTGACCTTCATCATCTGAGTGTGAATATATAGCTTTGTGCTCACAGGGTCACACTGCTTGTGTGACAAAGAAACCTGTTTCAGTCTGAAAAAGTGAAAGACAATTTAAAGAACAGTATGGCATCTCTCCACAGCCATACCTCTCCTAGAGCAAGATGAGGTGAAATGTGTGTATATTTCTGACAGCGATCCACGGAGTGAGATGAATTTTTGTTTTGTCCTGAGAAATGTAAAAGGGTCCTACATAATTCAGCTCTTTGTTCCTTCAATGACCTAGAGAAGGTCAAAAAGCTTTTTCTCCATTTACCAGAAGACTTCAAAGGCCTTGTGTGTGCGTTTGACAGAGAAAATGTAAAACTGTGGGTTGCACTAGATGAAAGCCATCATCATTCATGTGAGAGAAACACAAAGGGACAGATAGAAGGACAGTGAGCAGGATCGGAGGAAGGATGTTTCTGTATTACAGACAGTGAGAGAGTTTGTTTATGTGATGCCTGGTACTGGCTGGTTTATGCTAGTTCAGTCTAGCTGGTCCAGTAAAAAAAAAGTGTTTCTTTATGAAACTGGATGACGAAGCATACCAACATCTCATGTTGGGGCATCCAAAACAAAGCGCCCTGTATATAAATATACTTGATGAAGGGTAGTAGTTTTTCACTGCTGTGTTATCCAAACACATCTTGTCATTCCCCTCTGAAAAAAGTCCAAGTCGTTTAGCCCTGAAACCCTTTCCTCAAAAATAGTTTTCTCTGCCAAAGACGTAGCTCTGCCTGAATGTGGCCTGTAATGTCTAACCCTGAACTACATCTGGTCACATGAAAGTAACCAGACATGGACCAGAATGACAGCCGACTGGCTCTCTGTTCACATCCAATCACATTCCTGTGAGTATGACCCAACTTTTCAATTCCTCTATCCATGGTACAAGCCAAAAATAGATCAAAATGTTCTTGTTTGGGTTTAAATTTCATGACATAGTTGGTGTTTGTTGCCCTCAGAATGCAAAGCTACATTCACAATGTTTAGAAGAACCAAATACACAACGGTTCATAATTATGGTCCATTACTCAATCAAGTCACTTGAAAACAACTTGTACTGAGGAACAGTGTTTCCAAACATCTTAATTGTTTATGTGTCAATTTTAAGTGATTCACAAGTACACCACACCAGTGAAAACCTGCCAGTCATGAAATGCTCAAATAGAACATTGGGACATTCTGCAATAGCTACATTTGCCCATCATCACTAGCCCTGCCACTGTGGCAAGAAATCCAAAACACTATACCGTTCTTTGAATGAATAGTAGAATAGTTGTCTTCCTGTGCAGAGGCAGGCTGGAGCTTAAAGGGTTGTGGTGCTGTGCTCATGCATTTGGGCAAAGCCTGTGGTTTCCTCAGTGTGAAAAAAAAAATGTGTTCACTCTCTTTTTTCATCTCCATACCATCATTTTAAAAATGTAATTTCCTCTTCATCCTGTCTGTTCCTTCAATCACAATGAAATTTATAACACATAAAAATGGTAAAAGAACCAGTCTGAACTAAAGAATCAATCTGTGTAATTGAGCTATTAATCACTTCGGTGCCAATAAATTGCACTTCACCCTGCATGTTACATAACCAAACCAAGTTAATTCTGTCTTAATATCATTTTCTGTGGTGTCGTCATACCTCATTAAAAAACCTGCGTCAACACAGAATGAAGCATGCATTTAAATGCATTTGTTGCTTTTGTAATCAACGTAATTGAGCGTGAATAATGTAATTTAACATGACAACCATCTTGTTTTCTGTGAGCAGCTGAGTGTATCTTTTGTACTGGAAATTGTAATTTGGTTGGAATATTACAGGTCAGAAAAATTACAAATGTGAAAGTAATGCATGCTCCTATATTGCACGCATGTCGGCTGTTGGACACTGTAAATTTACTAATAAAATAAAACCCAGCCAAAAAATGAGGCTTATGTATCATAATGCTCATACATTGTCTTATTAAATCCTACAGTACTATCTTAAAATATTTACTAGCAAATATAGTTTTGTACTAATTTGCAGCACTAGCCAATAGAAAGCTTTAAAACAAAAGAGGAAGGTACTTTACTGAAGAGACTGACCTAAATGGCCATGTGTCAGAGCTCTTTGTACAAAAGAAAGACAGGCACTCTCCATGTGTGGTAAAAGCAAGCTCTGAAGCCGTTTGTGTTAGATAATGTTAACATTCCCATAATGTGTGCTGTACTTCAGAGTCCTGGTATTGTAACATCTGCATTGAAACCTACATCTACTTCAGCAGTGGCTCAGGTTCAGTTCTGATGGTTAACCAAAATAAATTGCAGCAATTGTTTTTGGTGCATACACTTTTAAAAAGTTACATCCTTAAAATAATATCCACTACAGATTAAGTTACAGGTTCAGTTGAAATATGGCTTGTGCAGTCCGCAGACAATCATGGTGTGTGGTATAAATTACAGCCAAACCCTACAGAATTCAAAGAGCAAGCATGACTCAAGTTCTATAATGTTGAGCTCATGTAATTGATAGCATTCTAAAATTAACATGGCAAAAATCGCCAAGTGCCCACCAATATACAGTGTAGCATCTGCATTAGTAAAACCAGGTTAGTCCAAAAGCACAAAATCTAGTTCTTTTATATGCATTTGACTCCATTGAATGTTCTTTATTAAAAACCACTTTAGCTTGAACCAACATTGAAATTAACCAATTTAAAAAAAAACTAAACCTAAATGGTTGATTTACCAACCATTTGAATGAAAGCAAACGCTTTAGTTAACGCCAAACACTTAAAGGTCAGTCTAAATTTGTGGAGGTTTCTTCCAAGGAAACAAAACACATGGGACCCCTGTTAAGAGTCATTGCCAAGACTAATTTCCTTCAAGGACCTGGATTCATTACTCAATATTAAGAATGAGGGGGGAAAAAAATAAACAAACCACATGTCACACTACAAGCTCTTTATTGTAACAATGCATAACCAAAGCCTGTATGCAATACATATGGTTTACAACACACACACACAACTCATTTCAAGATGTTCTCCAGACACTGCAGTAAAATTAGCTCCAAGCCGCATCACTGCCGAGGAACAAGCAGCCAGTCACCGAATACATGTGCCCCAAAGTGAAACCAATGGAATCTGTTGAGAGAGGACAAAATACCCACACCTTTAAACTCAACAAGTTTGCATTTTACATAACTGCATTTAATTCTTGTTGCATGTATCTTGCGACAGGATCCAGGCACAGAGAAGGGACCTCTGACCCAGGTTTTAGCAAGAGTAGCTCACTGTACCCCCCTGTAATGGCCACTAGAAACACAGACAGCCTCCAGTGGGCAAAGCGTAGAAGGGAACATGGGACGATCGGATTGGTTGCATGAATGTGTTGACCAATTTACTCACCTAATGACCGTAGTTCTTATATTCTGTCATTATCTGCAAGATACAATTTTAAATTAGCAAGCATCTTAAAACAATTAGCAAGGCTAAATGATCAGACAAACTGTTTCCCCCGACAGGATCCAAAGCAAGGAATATTAAGCCAATACTTTAGGTTTTTGAGAGATTTGATCTGCCCCTCCCGTGTCGATCATTCAAGACATAACAGGACTTGAATGTGCAATATAAGGGGCTGACAAAATAGGAAGTGTAATTAAAGTCACTTACCAAGTAACCGTTAGAGGATTCCTCAGCACAGAACTGTTGCCTCACTGCAGAAACAACGTGAGCCTAAAAATTAATAAAAGGCCATAATCAAAAACAGACAATGTTTCCTGCTTTCCTATTAGCAAGATCAAGAGCAAGTTTCTCTAACAACTTGTTAGTTGATGAAAATCATAATAGCATTAAACGCTACCTTACCTTAATAGGTAATACATCTTAGAAACTTAAGTTTCTTCAGTCAGGGGGTTTACATGGAAAATCTGTGAGAGGAAACGAATGCAGTCAGCATCAGCAGACACAGACAGGCCGCGCTTTCACCACGTGCGCTCTCGAGCCACACGTGGCCTTCAGCCACAGCCTGATATAGAATACTCTTAAAATTATGATCATGGTTTGGCAGGAAGCTTCACAACAATTTTATCGAGCATCTCCTGTTTAACAAGAAACTTTTACTACCTTTCTAACTTATAAAGCTCACTGTTAAGTGAGCTAGTAAACTAAACTGCGCTGTTGGCAACACAAATTGTACATGTTGTGCTTATGTGTGTAACACAAAAGCAGCATATATTGAAGTAAATTCAAAAAAAATAAATAAATTGCACAAACAGCCTTACCAACGCCCATACTGCGTCCTCTCATGATGTCTCCAACCGATCGTGTGTGATCTTGATGCAGGAACAAGAAGCAATGAACACATGTGACCGGTGCGAAGGATTCTGGGATATTTAAAGGAGAAGGACCGCCTCCCGTTCATTTCAGCGAATCGGCTCTTGTAAGCATTTCATTAAAAAAAAACTTGATTGATGAGCAAATCACTTCAGTGGTTCTGGGAAAAGATTCAACTCAAATATCTGTAACGATGTAAAATATCAGGAAACTTTAAAAAAAAAAGACTATACATTTTAACCATGTTCACAAACTATTACTCGAAAATTTTTTCGCATTTAAACTACAGGGGCAATATAAATATTATTTATATGCATAAATGTATGGAATGCACAAGAGTAATATTACAGATTGAAAGAGAATAAGTCATTAAGCCTGCCTCACAGGATCATCAAACTTCATTTATGTACTGTGGAGTTGTATTATTGGGACAGCCCTTTATTCGGTCTGTAATCTAATACAAATTCTATTGGCCACAAACGAAAGTTCGAGCGCATGTTTTCGACATTCATTGGTGACTCAATCTGTCAATCAACCGAGCAGCGTTTCGTGTCATAGACACCAAATGCACCAATCGCGTTCTAGTGGGCGGGGTTCCACCGCTAATCCAGGATGTGAATGTTTCGTTTAGTCCGTGCAACTGGCAAAGATGTTTACAATAAATTTATCCTGCATTTTTATTCTTAGTTGCAGTGACCATGAAGAAAGCAACTAGATGAAAGCCGCAGACGTTTATCTGTCGCTTTGTCTGCACTTTGCATGAGCAGAGGGGATTGAATGGTCACTGATTGCTGTCCTCGGTTGGGATTGCAGCTTGGCCTCTCAGTGTACTGCTGTTACAATCATGTTTATTTCATAAAGATGGCAACGAGGGGCACATTGTAAACTAAATGACTGTCAGAAACATCGCCTCCATCTGTAATATGGTAAGTATAAGTGTGTGGATAGCGTGCTGGCTAGCTCTTACGTAATGATGATGGTTGAATGGCTTTCCTCACTCACAATCAGGTGCATGACCTCATTTATGAGCTGCTGTATGCATGTATCACCACTGTTACTTACTAAATCTTCTGTCATAACTAGACATGTTTAAATCATGTTTAAATAATAAACTGAGACTAGAAGTGTTAGAGATTGCTTATACTGACTTTACTATATAACAAAATGAGAGATGCCCTATTTATGTTGTGATAGCTCAGATCTGTGTTGTTAATCTTACATTTTAAAAGATAAAAACAGTGGTAAATAGTAGGCTAATCTGTGTTTGAGGGTTATATCTGTAGTTGTTTTACTTCCTGGGTGTCTGTGTGCTTTGCATAAACATTTACTGCCACTGTTTTGCCCCGTTGTCTAAGCCCAGTGTTTTATGTAATGCTGTAGTTTCTGTGGGATATCTTGACATTTCCTGAATATTGTAGTGCCTGTAACTGGCCTGAAGCCACTGTCCACTGTCAGATGTGTCATCCTTAGATAACTGCAGGTATTGTGTCAGTCTGAGCTGGATGTGATTAGGAACAAGAAGAGTGAATTATTGCCAGCTTGAGGGGGCACAGACTTAACGTCTGACTGCTGTTTAGTGCTAGTTATGTAACCAACGGCCGGACAGGGTTCATTTGTTCGTCAGTGTGTGTTTGGGGCCACATCTTAGTGGCTCATTGACCACGGATACAAGGCAAGCTAATGAAATGTTCTCCTTTATGTCTTCCATGTTCAGTTCTGCTTAAATGGCCTCAATTAATGTGTGTTTGGTGTGCACAAATGCAGACCTATCTTTTAGTTTGAAAACATTGCTTTATTTACTGTACTTTAGTTCGAGAACATTTGTCTACCACCTGTGTCTGGCAAAATATTGGCCTATACGTATTGTGTGTTTGTTGTGCATGCTCATTTATGTGCTGTGGAAGATTTCTAAGCAGAAACAAAGACGGCCGTTTGTAGTCAACAAAAGAATTGCCCCATTTATGAAGTCAAAGGTTTGGCAAAAGTATCTTTACATTGTTTAGCCAACATAATGCCACTTCATTTTTCAAAGCCTGTGAGGATTTGATAGCCCTCATGACCCAAAGCAGCCCATTCCTTGCCAGTTGTTAATTATTATGGCCTAAAAATATTTAAGCTCTTAAGTCTGTCTTGCACAATGGCGTATTTATATTTCAATAGGCAATGAAGATCTATTAGGGCTGGAATTGAAGGTCTTTGTGGATTCATATTTCATACAGATAAAAAGGTTGTGTCTCGGCCTGGGTTAATAACACTCAACTAGACAATGCTGAGACACAGAGAGCGGCTATTTCCCATCTTTCAACTGTCAGTCATGGTGTTGACTTTACTGGTGTATGACTTTGATCTCTGGATCTGATTGTGGTGTTTAGTCATTACCTGATCTGCTCATTCAGAGTCATCCAGATAAAGGTTCTAAAGGTTTCTAGCAGCCATTACTAAGTTAAGTTCCTTCTCATTATCATCAATACCAAAAATGGTTTCTCTTGATATTTTTATAGAAACTGGTCAACTTAAAAATAAAATAAATAAAAATATATAAAATATTTGTACCATACGGAATCAAATTTTCCCTAATGTAATACATACAGTAGTTATGAACAGTGAATGTATCTCTTGTGATCTCTCACTAGTTTCAGTGTTACTAGAAGAGAAAACGTCTGGAGTCCCATTGTACTAAAGCCAAAGTGAAACTCTGAGCTTGTCCTGCTGATTCAGTTACATTCTGTCATGGATTCTTATCCAGCATCACTTCCTGCTTAGTTGTTTTATCCATTATTCATGTCACTCAGTTGCTGATAAATTAGGCCATTACAAAACTTGATCCTTGATTATCACTTTGAATGGTTTGAATTTCAAACATCACATACCGAGCTGCCATAGATTTGGGCAGTTTTTGTGAATATTATCAGTAGCTTTTGTTTGTATAAAAAAAACAAGATTTCTTAGTTTCTAAATGACTAAAACTAGGACACTCTCTGTATTCAATGTTAGCATGGGTATTTAATGATAGTAATCCACAGTTGGCAGTGGCATGTGAATTAAAGGAATAGTTCACACAAAAATGAAAATTACAGCATATTTTACTCAACCCCAAGCCGTCCTACAGTAGGTGTATATGACCTTCTTTATTTCAGACGAACACAGTCAGATGTTTTAAAAAAAAATTGATCCTGGCTCTTCCTAGCTTGGTAATGCTGGTGGATAGTGGCCATTACCATCTTTTAGGTCAGCCAAGCTGCATCATACGTCGAGTCAGAGGTCAGCCAAAACGTGCTCTCGGACCTATTGAAAATACTTCAAACTCCAACACAGGAGGTGGCGGTATGCACCTAAAAGATGGTTGTGACCCGCAAATAAATCCACAAAAGAAGAAGACGACGACACGCTCTCAGAAGTCAGTTATTTGGGTTATAATTTTAAAACTAGAAATATTTTTGTTACAAAAACCTATCAATCTGCTTCAGAGCACATGTGATTCCCCGCCAAAGGTGTACAAGTTAGTTTTATGTTGCAGTACTTGTGGATATATCCGATTTATGGCACTTCAAAATCATGGCCACTATCCACCAGCATTACCAAGCTTGGAAGAGCCAGGATACATTTTTTTAGAAACTCAGACTGTGCTTGTCTGAAAGAAGAAAGTCATATACACCTAGTGTGGCTTGGGGTGAATAAAATACACTGTAATTTTCATTTTTGGTGAACTATTCCTTTAAGAGAGCCATAATTATGTCTTATCAACTGCTAATGATATAGTGCTATAAAAAGCAAACAAGAAGCCAAGGTTATTGTGTCACATCATAAACTAGATGAGTCATTCTCCAGCAGTACATCATGATTTTATACCTCATATTTACATTTTGGTGGCTTAATGTCAGCTCATGGAGTTTTAGAACAAGACAACCTTAGACATAAATGCCTTTAATCATAGCTGTGAGTCGCCTCACTTTGTCTTAAAATGTGATGCATGAGAATGAATTTTCAGTGTAAAATTAAAGTGTAATTGCCAGTTGTCATTTATTTTCTCTCAATTTGTCATTTCAGGGCACCAATGCCTCTGCTCTGGAGAAAGACATTGGTCCAGAGCAGTTCCCTATTAATGAACACTACTTTGGATTGGTCAATGTAAGTATCACACCGCGCCAGACTAACTCTCTACAGACATAAAAGATAGTGGATGTAAAAAAATATCATACACATGGTAATGGTTTGCATATTTGTCCAGTGAAGCATTGAGTAACTTGGTTTTCTCAGTTGTGTGCATGTTATTACACCTTATTAGAATTGCTTTAATTTTAATTTAGAATTTATCGCCATCCTAATGTGATGATAAAACAAAACAAAGCAGTTAGCTTAATGAGAGAATTAGTTGGTTTGATACCAAAATGATGTGTCTGAGTGTGTATTAAAATGCCACACAGAAAACTTTGGCGTTATTTGGAGGTAGGTTTATATATGTGTCATTCTTAAATTTAGGGATCTGAAATATGTAAGATGAGATACAGTATTAATTATAAAGAAACCTTCAATCATTGTTGTCACTTTTAAATACTCATGGCATCTTTATCCTGTTCCTGTTTTTTATTCTGGTCATTTTCTGTCATCGCTCTGCTTACACTGTCAATAAAAATGCCAAAAAGCCCCTAAAACAACTCTATTGTCAGTGTGAGGGAACAGGAAAGGTCCTTTGGAAGGGAAACAATGCTCTGTTGTCACGGTAACAGTAAGTGCTGCTCTTTCAGCCTGTGCAGGTCATGTTTTTAAAGAGCTATTTATTCCACCATTATTTTTTTCAGCCGTTTTATTTGCTTTTAGTGGTGAGTAAGGAGTTTTCCCCGATTGTAAATGTCTCATGCAGATCCACATTTGGAGGGGCCACCTGTGTCTGGCACATTTTTTGCCTGGCACTCTTCCAGATTTTATCTCTCGGTTTCATAAATCAGATTTAATTGCATCCCAAGTGTGCTTTGTTTGTTTCCCGCTGAAGGATTGATCAGCTCAGCCTGAATTCTTCTCTCTGTGTCTTTTTCTCTAGTTTGGGAACACATGCTACTGTAACTCGGTGTTGCAGGCTCTGTATTTCTGCCGGCCATTCAGGGAGAATGTGTTGGCATATAAAGTCCAGCAGAAGAAGAAGGAGAACCTTCTCACCTGTCTGGCCGACCTCTTCCACAGCATCGCCACGCAGAAGAAGAAGGTGGGCGTGATCCCTCCCAAGAAGTTCATCTCACGTCTACGGAAGGAGAATGGTGAGGGAACCAAGGGATTGAGATTTGGTTGATGCCCTAGTTAACCACTGCTAATAGATACTCTAACTACACCATTATGAAGGGGAAAAAGCAAATAAATGATTTTGAAGCATCTAACATCTAAATATATTTTGTTCAAAATCTTGGCGTTAGTAATTTTTTGTTTTTTAAGAAATTAACATTTTTATTCTGCAGGAATATAATTTGGTGAAAAGTGAATGCAAATCATGTAACACAGAAGACTGGAGTAATGGCTGGTGAAAATTTAGCTTTCCCAGTTTAGGAATGAATTACATTTTAATATATACTGAAATAGAAAACAGATTATTTCTGACTATTTGAATTATTTTTAAATCAAATAAATGCAGAATTGGTGAGCATAAGATACTTTTTACCCAAAACAACTGTAAAATACTTGAGTGTTAATATATTTTTAAAGGGTTTTTAATAGCAACGAATGGATGTCGTAGATTATGATAGTCACTAGTTAAGTTGTTTTTTTTAAGCCCTTGTTTTCAGTTAAATTTTACTAAATTTTTAATTTTCATGGTACTATGTTTTTGTGGTTTCATCCAAATTTATCATCAGAACTGGTAATCAAATGAATTTATAAAGCCTATTTATTTTTTTTCTTTTGTCTGTAATGACTAAATTCTGTCTGTGTGTTCTGCATCTTGGAAATCATAGGGCCCTAATTCCTTTGGTGCCATCAACCAAGTGCCCATTAACAAGTTGGCAGATTACAAATGACGCACTTTCATTGTGTAACCTTGACAAACAGTTCAGAAATTAGCGATTAGCAAAACAAGATCTTTTCAATGTCGACTGAATGAATGACACATTCACAAAAGTAAGACTTTGAACACTGTTTCTTTTTAAATTTTCCTTAAGACAAAGTTAATTCTGGTTTCCATTCTGACTTTATTTACTGCAAGTCATCCCACAAAAGTTTTTCAGATACGTTTGGTTGATGTTTTATTAAATATATGCAGAAAACCCTGTTTATGACCAATATAAAATCTTGCCTATCCAATATACTGTATGCAAAGTGTTTGCTGGTAAAGATGCCAGCATGTGCTTATAGGCAACTACTAGAGCAGTATCTAGCATTCAAACAGGAGACTGTGAAAAATCAAACCTGTCCATGCTAACAGTAGACCTCTGTGTGATGTACTGAAGGAGAAG
Organism: Enteromius radiatus; assembly: GCA_032357445.1. NCBI lineage: Eukaryota > Metazoa > Chordata > Actinopteri > Cypriniformes > Cyprinidae > Enteromius > Enteromius radiatus. Next base: position 7,478,661 of record JAUCMS010000045.1, read on the forward strand.
CAGGTGTAACAGATCAGGTGTGTGTGTGTTTTGAGGGAGAGCAGAGGGATAATATGTAGCATAAAAGAGGATTTGTTCTTCTGTCTCATTCCAGAAAATACCCTCGCTATGAATGAACAATACAGACCTCTATCAGAGAGACGTCACAGTCACTAACAGAGTTAGCTTTATGATTGCAAAAGCTAGAAAAAAAGTCAATTATCTTTTTAGTAGAGTTAACTGGAATGGACTGGAAAAATACACTACTTGAGCCAAATCGGATGTTATTTCTGATTTGAAAAATGCTATTGAAACATAATCTAGTCAAACACTTAAGATTAAGATTTCAGTCTTTCCCATTCAAGTGGATTTGACTTTTACATCCCCATTGTGATGTACAGTGATTCTATCATCAGTTGTTGCTTATAATAAATACATTATCATGCATTGGTATGGGTCCTAATGTAGTTATTGTTCTACTTATCTTTATAGTTCTTGGTGTGAATAGCCTTTTTAGTCTACAGATTCTTTCACAGGCATTTGTAGGATTGCTAGCTAATGTTAGATGTTTTGCTCTCTCGCTTTTCCTATAGACCTGTTTGATAACTACATGCAGCAAGATGCCCACGAGTTCCTGAACTACCTGCTGAACACAGTGGCTGACATCCTGCAAGAGGAAAAGAAACAGGAAAAACAGAACGGACGACTAAAGAACAACGGCACTGCCATTGCCACGGACACCGAGCCTGAACAGAACAAGACCGAGCCCACCTGGGTTCACGATATCTTCCAGGGCACGCTGACCAATGAGACACGATGTCTCAACTGTGAGACGGTGAGAGTGTTACTGTGTGCAATAAATACTGATAAACAACCAATATATTAATAATAGGTATGCTAATAAGTGACTAGTTAATATTGAGAATTGGTTACCATATGTTACCGTACGGTAGGTGTTATGCATTTTATTTTACTTTATTTTATTTTTATTTTGTTTTATTTTATTCTTTTGCCTTTATTTATAACAGCTATGGAAGCCAGTTAATTAAGTAATTGCAACTTTTTAACAATTATGGGATATAAACTCAGAATTATGAGATAGGAACTCAGAATAGTGAGACTTAAACTAGATATAAACTAAACATATAAAATTGAATTCTAAGATGAAACATCGCAATGTCCAAATGTTATATATTTTTAATTTTGTGTTTGTTTATAAAAAAAAATTAAATAGCAATGTTGAATTAAATACTTTTTTTTTAGCATAATTTGATTTTAATTTTTATATGTATATTTTTAATCTCAAAGAATAAACTGATATATGTGCAATATCTTCAGGGACATACTAAATAAAATGTCATGTTTAAAAATGAAATGAGTAATAGACGCTTTTATTACATACCACCATTTTTAATATTAATGAAAAATAATATACAGTTAAAACATTAAATGAACATCTAAATTCTGCAATAGATATTGTAAAATGCATGAGCAAAGCAGTATTTTATTAATTTTTTTTTAAATATCTTAGTACTCCTCTATTTTTTTTTTTTATTATTGTGAGTGGTCTTATACAACGACATGCGGTCAATCCTTTGAATTTTGCAGCCTGAAGAAAGAAACTACCATCTCTCTACAGTGTGGCCCACTTTTCAGCCTCTTCTATTGATTAACCTACTTTTTCTTTGCATTAACACATTGCCGCCAGACTACAGTTGAGTGCTAACCCGCCGTTACATGCCTGTTCTCTAACAACATCCTCACTCGTGTCTTTCTGCAGTAAGTGCAAGACTACAGGAGACAATCAGGTCAAACCATTCATCAGCCGAAACCGTTCGTAGAAAGGATCGCCAACATGCGAGATAAACATCTTTGTAGAAACGAGTCCCCGCTAACTCTCTGTCTCTTGAAGATGCTTGACAGCTAATATTGTCTCTGCGGGTGGCGAGATCACAGTTTCTGAAGAGAAGAGTTTTCTCCTTGTGAACTTACATACCCTTTTTGTTTTTACAGGTCAGTAGCAAGGATGAAGACTTTTTGGATTTGTCTGTAGATGTTGAGCAGAACACTTCCATAACACACTGTCTCAGGTAAACGTAGACAAACACTGTAACATAACATTAATCATGCATGTTTGTGTTAATCTCTGTGCTAATGCTCTTTGATTTGTGTTGTTTACAGGGACTTCAGTAATACAGAGACCCTGTGCAGTGAGTATAAATACTACTGTGAGACGTGCTGTAGCAAACAAGAGGCACAGAAACGGTGAGCATCAGATGTTTATTGATATAATTGCATGTAAGGTTACAGAATGACATACAGGTGCATCACAAAAAAATTTATTTTGTAACAAAGTTCATATATAGAAATGTTCATAATTGATTACTTTGATATATTCTGGAATCATTACACGTGAAGTGTAACATTTCAAAAGTTTTCTTGTTTTAATTTTGGTGACTGGAGCTCACAGCTCATGAAAGTCAAGAATCCAGTATCTCAGAATATTAGAATATTTATATTGGAGTTTCATTAAATGACCATCCCTGCGGTACAAATCCTGGATATCTCGTGTTCTTTGAAACCACAATAATAGGGAAGACCGTTGCCTTGGCAGTGGTCCAGAAAACAATCATTGACACCTGCTACAAAGAGGTTAAGTCATGTACAGTAAGGAGTGTCTGTTCACAGAGTGTTGTATCAAAGCATATTAAAAGCAAAGTTGACTGAAAAAAAAAAATTGGGTAGGAAAAGCTTGAGAATACTGTCAAACAAAGATGCACATGATGATGTTATTGCGTGTGATTAAAACTTTCTGACTTTGCGCAAACAGGGTATAACTACTCCTGCCCCCACCAAAAATTGATCAATTTAATATATTTTTAGTATTTTTAGTAGTATTTTTTAGTATATTAGTAATATATTTTTATATTCATTCTTTTTATCAACTTGTTTTTATTCAATTAATAAAGGTTTAGTATTTTAGGATTCATAAACTCAGATTAATGAGCTGCATTAAACCATTGTATATACAATTAAGGTTTTTTTTTGCGGTGTGATTTTCTACGTGCCAGTGACTTGTTTTATGTGCACGTGTGTATGTTGCAGTATGCGTGTGAAGAAACTGCCCATGATCCTGGCTCTTCATCTGAAGCGCTTTAAGTACATGGAGCAGCTGCATCGGTACACTAAACTAAGCTATCGAGTGGTCTTTCCTCTGGAGCTCCGCCTCTTTAACACCTCTGGAGACGCCGTCAACCTCGACCGCATGTATGACCTCGTCGCTGTGGTGGTCCACTGTGGCAGGTAAGGAAACTGTCAAACATGTAGATCTGCAGCATATAAAACCAAACTGTCTTAACACAGGCTGCCATGTCGGTACATTAAGTCATGTAAATACTCACCATATAAGACTTTGGACAAACTATGATGCAAATATTTTTGCCATGGTGTGAAGTACACTATAATGGTAGTGCTTTTCTTTTAGAATGAAGCAGAAATAATTATTAAGAAAAGAGTTATGTTTTTAAAAAAAGATACATTAGGATTTTATTGAATATTTTATGGTAAAATATTTGTAAAAAATTAATTGTTTAGATATTTATTTCTTTTCTATCAATCAATTAATCACTTTTATTTATATAGTGATTTTAACAATACATCTTTTAAACACTGCCTCTGTAACTGTGTGTATTAGTGGCCCAAACAGAGGGCATTACATCACCATCGTGAAGAGTCATGGCTTCTGGCTGCTGTTTGATGATGACATTGTTGAGGTATGAACCATATATACATATCTGTTCAAAATTTGGGGATCAGTGGTATTTTTCACAGGAATTTTAAATTGATCAAAAGGCACAGTAAAGAAATGAGAAAGGTATATTGTTAAATCATTTTTTGAGATTTTTGTTCATCAAAGAATCCAGAATGTTATGGTTTTCACTAAAAATATGTAATAGTTTTTGTCATTTATGAGTGGATTAGAATAAAGAGTTGTGTCACTTAAGATTAGAGTAATAACTGCTGAAAATTCAGCTTTGCTCTCACAAGAATATAATCCTAATATATATTTACAATCAAATTATATATATTATATAAATTTTATATATGTGTATATATATATATATATATATATATATATATATATATATAATAAAAAATAACTGTTTTCAATTTGAATTATACACACACACACACACACACACATATATATATATATATATATATATATATATATATATGTGTGTGTATGTATGTATGTATAAGTGTGTGTGTAATTCAAATTGAAAACAGTTATTTTTAATTGCAATAATATTTAATATTTGTACTGTATTTTTGATCAGTAAGTGCAACCTTGGTGAAAATAAGAGACTTCTTTTAAAAGCATTTTAAAAAAATGTTCCCAAAATTTTTTTAAATAGTCAAAATATAAACCCAAATACTTGAATAATACAACACTTCTCTATCCTGGATTTTCTCAGCATTTTTTTCTCTATCTATTCTTTTCCATTTTTCACCCAGAAAATTGATGCACAGGCGATAGAGGAGTTCTACGGTTTGACTTCTGACATTTCCAAGAACTCTGAGTCAGGATACATCCTGTTCTATCAGTCCAGAGAATGAAGGAGCAGAGGGGGAACAAATGAAGAGCAGAGGAGGAATGCCAGAAGAGATCAAAAGGAAGGGTATTTGTGAAGATGACATCCGCTAGATTCCTTTTCCACATCCCTCTCCTTTTTCTTATCTCATACTTAGGGTCTCCAGCTGAGACTGAGTGCCAAAAGCCCTCTGTAATCCCATTTGCCAGTAAGACATTTCCCATTCTCCCAATCTCGCTGCACTCTGCGGGGGAAAAACGCATCTTCAAATCTGACCCTCAAGTCAGTCACCTGCATCTGGAAGGCACTTTATAAACAACAATAAGTAACACAAAAACAATATCACAACATATTCAGCTTACAATACTTGTGAAAACTTGAAGGAATCAAAAAGCTACAAAAGGAGCAATGAGTCCTGGTACTCTAGGAAGGGTCGCTGCTCGTGTTTTTTCAGTGCCCAGGAAAGTGCCTCTCATCCTGGGAATCTGAAACCAGGAGGAGGGTTTTTCTCTCTCGATCTCTGGCTCAAGGTCAGGCACCCGTTTCGGGTCACTTTAGATGTTCCATACTGTGATGCCCACTCATCTTTCCTCCTTCTCACGACTCTTACCCAGTAGCTGGTTGAATCTGCACATCTCAAATCAGTCCTGGTCATCAGAGGGGCTGTTTGCACTGTGTGACAATTTGTTGTGGGAATGAGATTATGATTCTGAGCGGTCTGTTACATGAGTGTGTGTGTGTCTACGTTTAGTCATGCAGGCAGCTGCTGTAAAGTAACTTTGCTTTTCATCCAGAAATAGTTGCAGTCTTGTTACCAAGAGAGTTTTCAAAAAGTTGTCCTATTGATTTTTTTTGCTTTCTTGAAGTAACAAAGAAAAAGGGCAGAACTGCAAGCCTGAAATGCTGCTTTTGTCTCCCTTATCTAACCCTGTTGTTACCTAACTTCCATTGTAGGTAATGGCCTTACTTACTTACAGTAGTTACAAGTGTTAACCTTGCAGTCAACCTTTCTTTGTTAGGTTCACCTAAATCTGCTGGTCCTGACTGACTTCATCCCACAAATCAATCTGCTTCAGTCTTGCCTTTAGTTCCTGTTTTATTTCCTCCGTTTGACTTGAAACCAATTTTTTTTTTCTCCTAAATAGATATTGTAACTTAGTCCTGGTCATTTTTACAAAGCAAAATTATGTGGCATTTCATATTATCATTACTTTAAGGTGTTAAAGGGGTACTCTGCCCCAAAAATAAACATTTGTTGAAAAGTTACTACTCTCCACCAGGTCATTCAAGATGTGGATTTTGTTTCTTCATCAGAACATAGTTGGAGAAATTTAGCATTACATCACTGGAATGGGTGCCGTCAGAATGATACATACAGCTGATAAAAACGCACACAGCTCCATAATATGAAAAAGTTTGTCTTGCTTCAATCCTAAATCAAGGAATGTGAATATGAATGAACTGTTTACGCAATTATAAGCAAATATGGACAACAAGGGATGGAAGCGTTAGACTCGTACTTTAGCTAGAAAGTAGAATATTTTGAGTTTAAAACATTGAATTTATCATTAATTATTTTCTTCACAAGACATTAATGGAATGGATTTCTTTTGGATAATTGTTTTTTTATCAGCTGCTTGGACTCATTCTGACGGCACCCATTCACTGCAGAGGATCCCTTGGCGAGCCTCATTTCGCCAAATCTGTTCTGATGAACAAATAAACTCGTCATCTTTTAGGATGGCCTGAGGGTGAGTGAATTGTCAGTAAATGTTCATGTTTGTATGAACTATTTCTTTCATACCTTTAATAATGAAAGTCTTGAACATGTGAGACTGATGTGAGTGGCTTTTATCTGAGAGGGCTTTTACTATTTAACGTACGTTGTACAGTCAGGAGAGAATCTGACTTTGGATAAATGGGGAACTTTATAGAAGACGGTACAGAAACATACTGTTAATCCTGATTTTTAACATTTAATTTTGTACAGAAATGGAAGAGACGAAGGGAAACTAGGTGCAATACAGGGACAAGATAAACATTCCATGCTCATTTTACACCAACTGATTTCTTCTTATATTTTTATTTAAAGCAAATTTAACATTTTATTTTCTCAGTAAAAGAAGCCCACAACTGAAATGAATGATTTATGTATTGTATTTTTGTCCGTTCACAGCACAGTAAGTGATCAGAAAAAAAACTAGAGTAGGTTTTATGGTATTAATTCATCCGTTCTAGGTTTGTGTTTCCTGTATTTTCACACTCCTCAACCAACATTATAATGTGTAATTATATGTAAAAGCCACACCTCATGCAATATAGATGTATGAACACTGTGCAACAACACAATGTGGGATTGACTATGCAGTGTTTGTGTTTGTCCTGTTGTTTCCTGAGGCTTGACTGATGCTGACGGTTGTTCTTTCATTTGCAGTTTCCCCTAGGTTTTTTTATATGTGGTTGTTTGAAGATGTGTTATTGGTACTAACACCACATTTCTCTTCCATGCCTAAGAACAGGCATGGATAAGAAATGTGGTTTCAGTACCAAGTGCTTAGTTGTTTCGCTGGTGATCAAAATGAACAGAATTGTGCCAAAATTGTGATGGGAAACTCAGTCCTTTGAACTGGAAAATGAAATGGATATTTCTGTCATGAAACTGTACATAAATATTATGTAGACATATTGGATAGGAATAAATTATATTTTTTAAAACGCTAGATTTTGACCTGTTATTCGCATGGGGAAGACATGGTTGCAAATGAAGAAATTAAAAGCTGATGAGTGTTTGTCAGAGATTGTATGATTTCAATCAGGTCCCTTATGGTGACCTGGATCATTTTGAAGTTTGTTTTCCGTAGAGTAGCCTATAAACTAAAAGTACTGTAACTGCTTAATACTGTGGATTGAATCCTCACACACATCTGGATATGTTAAAAATCACTTAGACTGTCAGTGATGCACCTTGTATGCAAAAACACCTGTCTGTTTTGTCCTCTTTTATTATGTGTATTTTTTTAGGTCCAGAAAAGACAATATGTGTGTTTGTGTGTCTGAGAGAGAAATACCAGGACTCAAACTCTAATGGAAAGTGTGATAACTGTAAGTGCACTTTATCATAGCAGAACCAAAAAGGTTTCTCGTAGGAACTGGAATCCTGACTGAGATTCTTTTGGTTTATTTTCCTTTCCTCAATAAATGAAACACAACTTTACCAGCTGTGGCTCAGAGGTGCTTTTTGTTCGTTTGTTTGTTTTAGTTCTCTGTGTTCCTTTTAATTATTCTCCTGCTCTTTGTGGCTGACACACATCTTTTTATTTTCCACTTTGGGCTGACTAATGAGACGGAACATGATAATTTTGTACAAAGACACAAAAGGCCTTGGGCTGAGAACAGGAGAGAGAGAGAGAGAGGGAGGGAGTGAAAAGGGAGAATAGACTCATCGAACAAATGAAATACAGAGAAATTAAAAGCTTGCTTACAGAAAGTCCTTTATGTGCCTAAAATGCTGATGCATCAACGGCAACAAACATTTTTATGGACTTCCTGATGGAGATGTGACTTCCTGTGTGTGTGTGTGTGTGTGGTGTAAAAGCAATTGACGTTTGTGACGTCTTTAATAAAAGAACACCTGCGACAGAGGGAGTCAGGGATTGTAAGGAGCCATGTTCTTCTAGAATCTAGATAATCATTGTATTTTGTTTTTGCATGTATGTGTTTGTGTTGTAAGACCCCAATTGATGTGTGAGCATGTATGCATCATAGTATGTGCGTCATATGCTGATCTGTGTGTGTGTGTGTGTGTGTGTGTGTGTGTGAGAGAGAGAGTGTGTGCTTTTGTTCTCCAGCTGTCTGCTGTCTTTTTACCTGACCCTCGGCACAGAAGGGAAGCATGGATCATTGTAACACCCAATAAATACAGCATTTGGGGAAAAAATGCACTCAACGGTGACCACACTGGGATCATACATGCACAATTCAATAGACAGAAATTTTGTAATACAAATCAAACAGCCAGTAAAAAAAATGTTTAATGATTTTTGGTTTTAAAGTAATTTTGTTTAAAATAGATAATAATCTGCATCATATATGCATTTGCTCTGTTCTATTCTGTATCTGGTCACAAAATGCTTTTTTTTATGAAAGTAACAACTCTAAATCAGTGCAAATGAATGATGTAGCCGTTGGGTAATTTAATAATTTATTGCATAAACTATTGTTTTCTCTGTTTTTTTTGAAGATCACCTTGGGGATGCATATTAAAATTACCATCTTTAATTTATTCACGTTTTTAATGTTTATTGAAAAGCTTTGTTTTGCACAATTGGCCACAATTTTGGCCTTCTTTGCACGCTTGCAGCTAAAGCCTATCCTTCATAAATTTTATTAACTAGATATATAATGTCTGAAGATATTTTGTCAGTTTGGACTAAAAACATTTCTTCAAATTATAACGAAGGGGACTGACAAGAGCGGATCCATGCTTTTATTCGTGGTCAGAAAGGCAGGGTCAAAGACCGGCAAACAGAACAATAAAGACAGGGCAGAATCAAGCTTGATGAAAACAGGCAGAAGTCAGCAGACAATCAAAAGACAAATAAACAATCCAAGATCAAATACAGGAAAACAAACATGGGAAGGAATGCTCAGAATAGTAACACAGAGGAAAACAAGACCTTGCGATGAGTGAGTGTTAGATTCTGGCTTATATGCAGGGTGTGTGTAATTAGTTCAGGTGTGAGTGTTATCAGTCCCAGGTGCTGCGTCCGCTTACTTCCCTACTATATAGCACGTGAAAAACAGTATGCGAGGCGAGTAGTATGTCCGAATTCATAGCATCCGAAAATCAGTAGGCGAGAAGTACCCG
>JAUCMS010000045.1:7509033-7519794 GCA_032357445.1 Enteromius radiatus
TGTGCTGGCGGTTTCGTTGCTCGGTTAAAGTCGCGCAGGAAAAAGTCGATGGTCTTTACTCTCATCGGTCTTAACACGAGGAGGCTGAACACAAAGGCTGAACGCTTCCGCGACAGCTCGCAATACTGAATTTATACCCTGCTAAATGACATGCGAGTGATAACAGCTGGACACGCCTCCTGAATACGGCCAAACTCTATGGCTATCTTCACAATTCAGTTCAGGAAAATCTATGTAAACCTATCAGTATTGTTTTATGAATCATTTATGTCCAGTTCCTGCAGCTGCTGAAGCTATTTTTGTGTCAAAATCTTCTAGTGTTTATCCAAATCAATGAAACTTTGAATGATGAAGAGATTTGAGCATATCCTGCTTTTTATTATGCATGCAGACTTTAGACTTTTCTAACCTTGGTCTGCTGGAGGTCTCAGATCTCAGTCTGCTACAGAGGACAGTCCAGGTCCTGCATTATAATTTGTTGGTATGACTTGGCCTTGTAGTCATTCTACAATTACACTCCTCGCCCTCCTCTCATCCTATAACAGCATGAGTTTATCTGATGCCATAGCAACTATATAATGATGCTTTTATTTGTAGTCAGAAGCAAACAGATGTGTCTAAAGCAGCATGTCTTTGTAGCTGGTGTGTGTGTGTGTGTGTGTGTGTGTGTGGTTAAGAGGGTCTCAATGAATCCTCTCTCTTCTAATCATGTACATGGCCTACCTAGCAATTTAGTTTACCTCATGGCTCCACTCTTGAAAAGTTCTGTATTTCCCCCTTTTTTCTCTTTCTTTAATTGTATTGATTTTACAAATCAATACTTTAAAAGAACACAAGTACTGTTTTGTTTATGTTGTTCTGTCTGTCTTGAAGTTACACTATAATAAGCGTCATTGTAGAAATACACGGTTAGCATGATTCATTTATTCTGTGAAACAAAAATACAGAGTTACAAAGATAAAGTGAGTAATGTTTGGTTGGTATTTTGCTTTAACATCTGAAAGCTGAATAAATAAGCTTTCTATTATGTGTGGTTTGTTAGAATAGGACACTATTTGACTGAGATATTTGAAAATCTGGATTCTGAGGGTGCAAAAAAATCGAAATATTTAGAAAATCACCTTTAAAATTAAATCATTATCTTCAATATCTTCATGGAACATGAGCTTTACTTACATAAAAGAAAAATCTATAATTTTGACATGTGATATATTGTTGGTTATTGCTACAAATATAACCGTACTACATATGACTGGTTTTGTGGTCCAGGGTCACAAGTGAAATATAAATATTTCTTGATGAACATATAACAAAAAAAAAGAAATGTTGCCTTTGCAAGTAGCTGGAATGAAATTAGTTGTAGTTGACAAATAAACTAAAGCAAAGAAATATTCTGCTTCTGAACAACAAGGCAATTAATTCAAATGAAAAACATACAATTACTAAAACAAACAAACAAAAAAAATATATATATATAGATAGATAGATAGATAGATAGATAGATAGATAGATAAATAAAAGCAAATATTAATAAATGATTTAATTTTAATTTATTTTATACTAAATAACAACATTTTTATTAGTATGCTGAAGTTGCAGTGTTCATTATTTTTAAACAGATTTTTCAGGAGAAACCACTTTAACACATTTCAGTTTCCATGGAATAATCTGTATTCTGATTATTTTTTATTATTATTTATTTACTAGACTGTAACTCTGTACTCTCCTCAGTTTAGTAGGATGTGAGTGACCTCTAGTGGAAGTGGAAGTACAGACAGAATGATGTGTTTGGACCTTTTGTGCTCACATTAAAATTACATCATATAGCCCACCTTTTATGTAACTATGACTTCCTTTTATATATAACAAGTAATAGTATATACATAAATCATTGGAATGACCAACGTTGAGTCATCATTTTTTGTGTTTTTACTATTACATACACTCAGATACATTTTTTTTTATAGGTTTAAAGGTCTATTATAAAGGTTTTAGGTCTATTACTAATGACTCACACTAACACATATTTGTATGTTTAGACAAATTTAATAAATGATTTGACTAAACATGATCAAATCAGTATAACAGACTGAGCACCTTAAACTTATTGAGATTTTGAACAGCTTCAAATCTCAGAACACTGCAGTCCGACTCTTTCGTACCATAGTAAAAACAATAGCATCAACATTAGGGGGAAAAGGTGTTCTTAAAGGAAAATACATTCAATGCATTATATAAAGGATTCTTTTTAGTGTCTACAAATTATACTACTATATTAAAGAAGCAAATTAATGACAGTTCAGTAGAAACAATTCGCATACAGCACTTATATTTAGATCTTAAATACAGATCTCATTGCAAAAGAGCCCATTAATATTCTCCAGGAAATCTGAATAACAAAAGTGCTGGTGTGCAGGTGTGACTTAGAATAGAACAGATTTTCTATTTCCTACTGTAGAGATAAAAAAACACATAAATATCTATCACACTACATGCTAAAAAAAAAAAAAAAAGAAAGAAATAATAGCACCTTAAAGGACTTGTCCAGACTTACAGACAAACAAAGCACCTTAATAAGCACATACACCACCATTCAAAAGTTTATTAATAAGAAAATGGTAGTGTAATGTGCAATGGTCTTGTTAGACTTACTGAGTAAAATGATAACATTTAGAAAGCTGTTCCCTCACTTTGAGTCACAGATCCTTATAATGCATATTCATGGTGCTGATCAAATATTATTAAGGTTTAACTGGTCAATCAAATCAAGTGCAGTCAAGTCAAGTCCACTCAGAAAATGTTGGTGTGGATCTTGTAAATAGTGCTTCCTGTTTAAAAATGACAAATGACTCCACTCTTCATAAGTACTGAGTCAGTAATAAAGGTAATTGCTTCCCACTTTAGTTTCTAATTCATCCCACACATAGATAAAATATGTTCAAACTGAAAAATTTGATTATTATGCTTCTGCTTATGCTGTTCTGTAGTGTGAAGTATGGTCAGGTATCAAACTTTAAAGTCGATTACTTGAGAGACGTCCAGGAGAAGGGCTTCGACTACGACTGGGCATCTGACAGGAAAACAGAGAGAGAGAGACCACTTTAAACTATTATTTTGTAAGAATTCTACAGTATAGAAGAATTTGCAAAGAAGTTCTACTAACCCTCAGACTCAGTGAGGAAGCATGTGCAAGAAAATGAAGAAAACTTCAATGAATTTTGGACTATATTGTTTTTCTTATGTATTTTTGGGAATGTTTAAATGTTAGTTCACCCAAAAGTTCTTTCATTATTTACTCACCCTCGTGTTGTTCCAAACCCATCTTCAAAACACAAATTAAGTTATTTTTGATGATATCAGAGAGCCATCTGAGCCTCCATAGACAGCAACACACCTGAAATGATCCCAGATCCAGAAACGTAATAAAACATCGGTAAAAAAGTCCATGTGACATCAGTGGATCTACTTTAATTTTGCGACGCTAACAGAATACTTTTTTTGGAGTGTTTTACCTGTGTTTTTAGCACATTTCAATTGTGTTGCTGTCTGTGGAGGGTCAGATAGCTCTCTGATGTCATCAAAAATATCTTAATTTGTGTTCTGAAGATGAAGGTCTTATGGGTTTGGAACAACATGAGGGTGAGTAATTAATGACCGAATTTTAATTTTAGGAATCGTTTTCAACGAAATGAAAATTGTTATATAATGTATGAGGTCTAAATCTAAACTGCTCTCTTTCATTCAGTGATAGTAGATGGGAACCAGGGATTGTCAAGCTCCAAATTAATAAACAAAAAAAATATAATAGCTTTGTGTAAGGAACAGACTGACTTAAATCATTATTCACTGAAAATCTTGTATTTTCTGCTGTGTTTTTGCTTGACAGACATTACTAAGAAAACGGCACCAGCCATTTTGTTATAAATAATGTTTTCATGTCCCATAGCAACAAGAAAATCATGCAGGTTTCAAAAAATGTTTTTCTAGGTGAATTATTCCTTGAATTGGAAGACTAACTGCTGGAGTTGTCAGTAGAAACTCACAAATGAGCGGCTAGGGCTTCCTGAGCGAGAGCGAGGGGGGCGAACGGGGCTGGAGCTACGACTCGTGCTTCTCCACTAGAGAAAACATCCACACAAACATCAGTTCAGTTTCTTTCAAAAATGTAAGCTAAAATAATGCCTAATACTTATTAAAAAACTACAATAAAAATATCCACAAAAACGTAACTTAATATGGGTATGTCATGACTAGAATGAATGCCATTTAGATTGATTTTCACTGAATGGCCTCCACATACCAGAGCTCCTCTCCTAGTGACCGCCTCCCCCTTCAGTATGATAGTGTCTCCCTCCAACAGAGCAGGCCACACGTGATACGCCACAAGCGGTGCGGTGAACTCCGAGTCAAAGCTGCGCCTGTACCTGAGGGGAACTCATAGTCTGATGGGTAAATCACTCATTTACATGTTTTTGTTTAATTTATCAAATTTCAGCATAGTATGCAGCTTTAAGACATTCCACATTTTAAGCCACTGTGCATGAGGAAATAAAAGATGTGTCAATGTGTCTGAATGAATAGCTCCACTCACTTCACGTCACTGTAGAGTTCTCCATCTGAGCTGAAGGCCAGGTCCAGTGCTGGGTCCAGAGTCTGCATAGCAAATGCTATTCGACATGCTTCCCTAATGAAGCTGCTGATCAGAACAAAGTCCGCCTCCGGAGGGAAAGAGATGCGTGGGTTTACGTTCATCGCGTTGATCACATCCTGTAGATGGAAATGAACAATTACATCTATATGTAATGCAACACGACTAAAGAAAATTACATTTATATTAACACAGCAGTGTTGTAACTAAAACTAATAAAATGCACCTTTACAATATAAAACTCTATTTAATAAATAACGCTAAATTACATAAATAACATTTTGAATTTCAGAGCTGCCATAATTAATCACAAAAATGTATCAGTGTTTGCAACCATGGTCAAACCTACATTAACGCTCGTCTGCACATCATACAGATCCAGATTTCTCACAGTGTAATCCACCACTGCATCCTCCAGACTCTCAGGACCAATGTGAGTGGAGGAAAGTGTCTTCCTCACACGTGTTTTAAACTGCCGATAGGCCATCTTAGCAGCCTGAAATGATTCCTGTTGGACAATACAAATTATTACAGCATATAATACAGCATCTTCCCTGCTGCTATAATATAATATAATATGACATAATTTAGTGCTGTCAAACAGTTAATTGTAATTAATCATATACAAAATAAAAGTTTTTGTTTACATAATATATATGTATGTGTGTCTATTATGTATATATAAATAAACATGCATGCATGTATTTCAGAAAAATATGTTACTTTACATATTAAATATGGTCACACTTTATATTAGGTAGCCTTAACTACTATGTACTTGCATCAAAAAATGGGTACAATGTACTTATTGTTGTTGTATTGTATTACAAAACACTTCTACTGCTATTGAGGTGGGATACGGGTAAAGTTAGAGAGGTTTGTAGGTATGAGTAGGTTTAAGGGTGGGTTAAGGTGATGGGTCAACAGTGTAATTCTAATTATAATTACAGAAATTAATTACAAATGCATTTACATATAGTTTTTTTTTTTAAATATATATATATATATAAAAGTACAATGTAAAAACTTGTACACAGTAAGTTAATTGTACCAAATGATCCATTTAAATGTAAATACACTTAAGGCCACCCAATATAAAGTGAGATCTTAAATATATTTCTATATTATATAATTTATGAGTATAAATATATACACGTAAATATATGCTGTATGTGTCTTTATATATGCATAATAAATATACACAGTACACACACACACATATATTATGCAAACAAAAACGTTTATTTTGGATGCGATTAATCGCAAATATTCATTTGACAAAACTAAATATAATAAAATATTGGATCAGATTAGTTCAAATTAAGTAGCCGCTGTGTTCTATAATTTTAGAATGCTCCATAACATTATTACTAGATTATTGGTTATCACAGGATGGAAGTAGCGTTATTCTTACCACAACAGCGATAAAAAGGATCCTCTGGACTGTTTCCAGGTCATCAATGTATCTGCGCAGGAGACTCTGGGACTCCAGTCTCTCAGTGGCGTACAGGTCTGAGAAACGGGACACCAGCCGCGCGTGCCGAGAGGAACTGGTGAGCTGTGCACGTGTAGGAGACTCACCCCTCACAGGGCTCACGGAGCGACTCCGGCGGGGAAGAGGACTAGGCGAACGGCTCCTGGCCAGTCTGGAAGTGAGTCAAGAGAGGAAGTTAGGCTTGCTAAAGTCTCGTGCACTAAGCAACGAGGTATTTTCATATCAAACTTGCCTCTCCTGTAGAACAGTTTTTTCAGCTGTGAGAAACGAGATCTCGTCTCGTAGGATTCTGACCTGCCTCTCATAGTCATCAAGTACATCCAGCTTTCTCTTATACAGATCAACCTGATCATGAGCAACTCGCAACCTGACACAAATATTCAAAAAATATGCAACAATTCTGTAATTTAACAGAAAATGTCAAACATTTTACGTATAGTTTAATCCGCAAAGAGAAAAAGAGACATTTAAGACAACTAAAGTTGACCATTTCTGACTCACTCTGCCTTTAGATGTACTATTTCATCCTCTGTGGCCAAGAGTGTAGTTGCAGATTTATTCTTTGTGGAGTCCAGTTCAATCTGGGTTTCTGTAAGCCTGGAATCGAATAAACAACACAACTGACTTTGATTGATTTGCACGTATAAAATATAACACTGACCCTTAAACATGTCTGTATTACAGTGTATTAAGTAGGATCAGGGTGCAATTTTTTTTGCGAGGTTAGGGTTCTATTAATATGAGAATTTATCTTTGGAGCAATTAGAAGGATATTAGAAAATTGTTTGGCTTTTCAGTCCGATTACTGACAGACTTTTTGGGTGCATGTAAACATACTTTAACTAGTAATTACATTTTTTCCCTTCAAAGATTCCCCCGTACCTCTCTTTAAATTGCACCCTGTTTAGGATGCTGGTAATAAAGCAATAGGATTTTTATAAAATCTCATTTAGACTTGTTACTAGAATTGATACTGACTCCTGTTTAACTGTGTCCAACTCCATACGTGTAGAACACAGCCTGCCTTCCATTTTCTGTATGTCGCTCTCATGAACTGAGGATAGTTCACGAATCTTCCGATCTTTCTCCATAGATTCCTGATCGGCACACACCAAAGTATATACAAGCGCCCACACAGAGATACACGCACTTACAGGCAGGTAAGAACAAAAGCATCATACACAAAATACATGCTGGTGGTTGCTAACATGTGGAAGAAGTGTTAAAGACAGCAGTAGAGGATTGTGGATATCCATCTGACCTGAATGAGGCTAAGGCTGGTGTCTGTGGAGACAGACGAAGCTGAAATGGTGAAGCAAGAGCCAAGCCATGGCAAAAGGCGAGATTTCAGTGTGTCAACACCTGAATAGTGTCCTCCTGAGGAAGAAATTGTTAAACAGTCAGCTATAGGAAATTACCATGTCACATGCTAAAGGTGAATGAAATTTTAGGCCTGCTGTATATATATATAATGAAAGTAAAGATAGGCGCAAATCCATTTTTTACCTTCTTGTGCTGTAAGGTTGAGAATGGTGAACAATTGACCCTGAATTTTAGAGGTAAGCTCCACTAGCTCACAGCACCTATTCAGGTTCTGGTCACAAGAGAACACCTGTGAGAAAATATGATCGAGGGATGTTATAAGATGAGGTATAGCAAGTTAGTGTGAAACTAACAACAACGAACAAAGTAGCATTTGTGGAAACGCCCCCAAACTGCAACAATGGGCTGAAACGGATATCGAACTTCCTGATCAAGTAGTATGAAAACAATTAACCTTTTAATTTTTGGCACTGTAATAATGCTTTGCTAATACTGACAAAAAGTGAACAAGTCTGATATTCCAAAAAATGCAAATGCTTTAAATGTAAACTTTGTATTTATAAAAATAAAAATAAAAAACAATTTTTAACTTACAAATTAAAACAAAATCGCTTCTTGTCACTACTATTTTAACCTATTTATTGGCAAACTTACAAGTAAAATTGCTTAACGTTTTAAAGAGCGTATTTCTCTCTTTTTAGTCCCTTAAGAGACACTAATTAGATTTCTTTACCCACAAAAATATCCAAATTACTACTACATTATTTAGCATCTAAAAAACTAATTAGGCGAATCTCGTCAACATTTCGTAACATACGTTCGTTTCGGGTTTTTTTTTTAGAATAAATGAATGATAAATACATTTTGCTCAATTTAATATGTGTGGTTAAAATCAAAGTCCCTATAGATCGTAGATTTTGAAGATAAAATTTCATTACACAAGAAGAGACTTCCTCCATCCAGAAAACACAAGCCTGACGGGAGCGCGCACGTTTGCTTGCAACCAATCAGAAGTGCTCAGGAATGGAGTCCCAGTTGTCCTGACAACAAGCGTCCATAGAAACCAAACTCTACCGCAAAAGCAATGTAATAAAGCAAATATTCCAACTCATGTCTTTTGTTATAAAAGCACAATGCAGGACACTACTGCACATGCAGGATGCTTGGCAAATACTCCAGTATACCATGGTCATCTGTAGTATGTAGGTGGCTGTGCATACTGAGTTGTGCAAAACTCCAACCGCGAAATAGACGCATCTAAATAGTTTACATACGTGTGGTGAAAACAGCCCCCAGACAGAACCTCAAATATCATAAAATCAGTTTATCCTGAATTTGTGCACCTCATATTATACACCTGACTAAACAGAATGTAAAGACTATAGTAGGCTAATCTACTACTGTGGTTGATCACAGAGATCACAAGTGCAGCTTTAATTATTGATGACTTACATGATAGTCTTTGTACCAAGCTTCCAGTTTGTCTTGCAAAACACCGTACGGAGATGAGTTGACCAGTCTTCGTAAAGTGTCAGCCATAGTTGCTGATCTGCTGCTGTAATCCTGCTTCAGGACGTCCCAGCGCTCTTAATCCAGCAGCGCGGCTGCGCTCTTTGTATTTATACTGCTCGTAAAAGCCCACCATTCACACCCTCGACTTTCACCGAAACTATGGACGCGTTTTAGTTGTAGCAACGGTTTGCTAGACTTCTCAGTTTGAGGAAATATAGCTGTATAAGCACAATGTGGACAGCCTAAACCATACGAGCTGTTGTTGTTGTTTTTTTAACACGGCCTCTTATGTTACTCAGTGTCTCTGCCTGAAGGTGAAGCTCAGTTCTCAGTGATGAAATCTCACACTGTTAAGTGGGTGTCAGATGTCAAGTGCAGGAAGATCTTTATTTACATTCTCTTGAAGAAGAGGGGTAATGCCTTAATTGATTTTCCACTATTTAACGTTATACCACGTGACAATGTTACAATCCTAAATAAATGATTTTAAGTAATGCATTGTAGCTGTGACCTAAAGTAGGCTAAAACAAAGAGGGGACACATTCAAACACTAAAATAATTATATAAACGTTAAATAAATAGCATAACTGCAACACAAAATACACAAATGCAAATATAACGGACCACTTTATTTTTAAATAAATAAATAAGCCGAGCTTTTACGTAGGGAAATGTTACTTTTTCTATCAATAATGCTAATTGACTAATTAAAACAATTTGAACAATATTTTACTGTAAAAGTAAAAATTCTGAGATAATTCATCCTTCTAATTGGTAACACTTTCTATGAAGCCTGTATTTATAATACGTTATAAGTGTATTCTTAAAGCATTGTAATGATTGCTTAATGCATTATAAATAACTTTATACTATGTTGTATCATCTCATGAATATTCATAACAACTGTTTTCATGTGTTATAATATTTACTTATTTGTGGTTATAGCTTTTAAGAGTATGATCATTTATAAAACACAATATTTATCCATTTAATGGATTATATTTAGTTAAATCTCATATCTTGCCATTTTACTTATTTTACTTTACTTAAAGCTGACAAATACCACTTATAAGTAATAATAATGATAATAATGGTAACACGGATATCAGATGAATGTGTAATGACACATTTGCTTTGAACATTTTATAGTTTTATTATCAGTTTGATTATTTTGATGCCACCTTACCTGTTGATGAGTAACTCAAAATGTCTGACATACTGAGTATAGGATACTTTACAAGTATAGAAACATTCTACCTACCCTACCTAAGTCTGCTAATACTCTAAAGGTCTATATAATAAACACTGATTTGTTTGTTTTTTTCTTTTAGTTGAAAGTATTGGCTAGCTCACATTAGCCTCAATATTAGCCTCACAGGAACTCACAATCACAAGGTGTTGTCAGGCACTGTGCAGATCTTAAATAAACAATGTCAAGAGATATGATAAAGTCCATTATAAGTATATTTAATATGGTGCTCATTGTGTGTTATAAATAATCCTACTCTCAAAAGTTATAATCACAAATACGTAAATGAATGCATTATAATTGTTATTGATTATTTATGAGATATATAACACAATCCAAGGTTTTTAATAATGTATTCATTATAATGCCTTAAGAATAACCATATAATATGGACTTTATCATATCTCTTGACATTGTTTATTTAAGATCTGCACAGTGCCTGACAACACCTTGTGAGTGTGAGTTCCTGTGAGGCTAATATTGAGGCTAATGTGAGCTAGCCAATACTTTCAACTAAAAGAAAAAAACAAACAA
>JAUCMS010000045.1:7527977-7551306 GCA_032357445.1 Enteromius radiatus
GCACTTGGATGGGTTAAATGCAGAGCACAAATTCCTAGTATGGGAAACCATACCTGGCCACATGTCACGTCCTTTCCATTGTTGTTTTCTCTGCACAAAGTTCTCCTACTGACGCAAAACTGAAGTTGATCCACTGATCATGGACTGTTTTATGGACTGTGTTTTTACTACATTTCTACATCTGGGATAATTTCAGTAGTGTTGCTGTCTATGGAGGGTCAGATGGCTCTCTGATATCATCAAAATACCTTAATTTGTGTTCTGAAGATGAACAAGGGTCTTATGGGTTTGGAACGACACAAGGGTGTGTAATTAATGACAGAATTTTCGTTTTTGGGTGAACTAACCCTTTAAGATTGGTTAGGGCCCCGTGTATCACCTGGTTTGCCCATTGACGTCACCATTAACCAAAGTTGCCTGCCAGCATTGTTTAAAAAGTTGCCCAGTGTATCATCAGTTTTATATTTTGAATATTATTTAGAATGTTGTATCTATTGCTTTTCTAATGGTATGGCTAATTATTTCATTTAATTTTTGAAATCCTGTTCCAGGATGTGATTAATAACCAGTTGACAGGCAATTTTGGCAGGGCTTTAAGGTTTCTGTGTGAGCCTCGAAACTCATTTTTTGTTTGAAGCCCAAAGGGACCTGTTAACAAAAGCCAAGAGTCAGATTTTAAATTGTGCTCTCAGCCTTAGCAGATCCCAATCCGGCCAGCCTGTAAGCACTGAATTAGACGGTGGTGCCTCAGTGTTTTTCAGATCTTTGTGATTCAGAGCACAGCCTCAATGTTTCTCTCTAATAAACACCTGTCCAGCAGACCCTCGTTTCAGCTCAGCAGTCAACGTGGTTTTTTAAACAGGCAAGAAACTTCTCCATCTCTTCTCTGGCAGAACCTTTGCAAGCGTTCCTCTCTGAATCAACTCACTTCTTATGTGTTTAAAAAACGTTGTGATGTACTGGTTTGAAAATATTTTTAGCACCGTAGTTTACATAATAGGACAAAAAATATTAGCCACTAATATGCAAATATTATTTGTTAATAATGAGAATACTATTAACGGCATCTTGAGAGTAAAGTCCACAATTTTTTCAAGCAGTGTTGCTGCAAGACCCTCCCTGATTTGAACAAGTGGTGATTCATGTGGTGCTCCAAGTCAGTGCAGCACTGAGATAGGTTTTGTTACAGCCACAGATATTGGCACAAACAGGTGCTTGTGTTTTATAGGGTCAACGCAAGCTGTAACAGGTACAGCTCAGATTTAAATCTGGGCACAACCAAAATAGGACATCCATAAGCGATAGTTACTTTTCAGCCATCCTTTTAATACATTATATTGCTTTGTTGTTGAGCTACTATAGCAATATATAGAACTGAGAAATGTCTGACTTTGCTATCTAATGACACAAAATGCATTTGACTCAAACAATGCATTGATATTTAACTAGCAACTAGTTGATCAATGCACACTTGTTAATTATTGCATTATGTTTACTTTTTGTTTATTCTGAATATACATTCTGCTTCATTCAGGGCTGGGCTGCATGAAGTCTCTGCAGATTCTCCAGCTGTCTTATAACCAGATATCTAAGATAGGTCTTACTGACCTGGACAACTTGATTCATTTAAAAGAACTACATCTCCAGCATAACCACATCATAAGCATTCACCCACAAGCCTTTATCGACCTAAAACAGCTGCAGGTAACATCTTGTACCTATTCAACTTATTTGAGTGTCATTTTAATACCTGCCACTTGATATATTGCAATCTTGTTCTAAAGGGAAACACTAATTGTATTTGTTTGTGAGTGTGCGCCACCTAGTGGCATGCATTTTGACAGACCCTGTAGTTACTGCATAATTTTGCTTAAAGTCAGCATGCATTAAAATGTGGAAAACATTTTCACTGATTCACTAATTCCATCCAGGTCCTTGATCTGAGCTATAACCTACTGGTCACCGTTCCTGTCCCTGCTTACCAGTCCCTGAGAAACCTGAAAGCGTTGGTCAATGTCTCCTTCAACAGATGGATGTGTGACTGCAACTTGCAAACCTTGAGAAGATGGATTAGCTTTGATACTGAAATGGGTGATGATTCCTGGCAAGTAGTATGTGCCTCTCCACCACATCATGCTGGAAAAGATCTGCTTCACCTGAAGGATTCGGAGCTTACCTGTCCAACACATGCCTACAGCACATCTGGTCGCCATCATAACATGATTATGGAAGAGGGGATGCAAATATCAATTCCTTGCAGCAATGACAGTCGAGGTGCTCTTTCTGTTTACTTGTCTATATCTGAACCAAAGTTAAAAAAAATCTAATTTACTGAAACAAGATTCGAAATGTTTTGTTTATGACTTGTTCAGCTATGTAACTCCTAAAATCTACATGTAAACAAATTAAAAGCTAATGCACATTTAGTGATGAAATTTCCTGTTATTTCTATTCTAGATATTATGCAGGTTCATTGGTGGACTCCGCATGGCAAAGTCACAGATAACCAACCAAAACTTCTAATTAAGGACATTACAGAGCAGCATTCGGGACTTTACGTATGCATTTCAGGTCTCCAAGGAGAGCACATATCAGTATTTGATCTACATGTCTATAAAAAAGCCAGTGGCTCAAGACCACGTAGGGAAGCAGCAACCATCTTGGATGAGGAAGAAAATAAAAACACACCAAGAAATAATCCTTTTGTACGACAAACCCAGTCAGATTTTGTCCTTGCCGTCTGCCTCTCTGTCATCATTACATTTATTGTAGCCTTTATCCTTGGTGTTTTTTTGAGACCATTCTTAGACAAATTATGGAGAAGAATACGGTCCAAGAGACAATCTACACCACCACCAGCAACCACCTCCTCCACTGGGCCCCAGCCATATGTGAATGAAGGGTACTGTGATGTAGAAGACCCAGAAACAGTGGGTCCAAGAGTTACATTTGGTGGAGTCACAGAAGTGGAAGATCAAGTGCCTTACTACGTTACAGTAGAGAATGATCAAGCAGATGGCTCCTCTGAAAGCAACACAGAAGTTTTTTATGAGACCGTTGAAAAAGATAAATCCTCAATAACTGGTGGGAAACAGCAGACCCTTGAGATGGAGGTTCACAGAGGAAGAGCCGACAGCAGTAGTAGCAGCTCACTACAGGAAGGGACAGTGAATGCTTTAGTTATAAATGGTAAGAAGCAGCCACCTTGCTCCACTGAAGACATGGAATTTGAGCCAATTCCAGACGCAGATGATATCAAGTTAAAGAGAAGGGGCAGCTCTTCAACATCATCTCAGTCAAGTCAGGAAGGTAACTTCTCAAAACAAACTGAACAAAGTGCTGACCCTCCTGCTGTCACTATACCGGCAAACAAAAACACAATAGTTAAAATTCCAGGATTTAGTGCAGAGCCGTTTTCAGAATGGTCAGACAGAGTGAAAGAACAAAATGTTGATAATCTGGACCCAGAGTTGTGGAATGACAGTGGAGAAAGCTTTTCTTTCACTGACGGCTCTGAAAGGTCAAGTATCCGGGATCTCTCCAGCTCTGCTTTAGGGCACCCACTGAAGGATGATGACACATGGAGGCAAGGCAAAATAGAATCCCCTTCAGACAAAATAAACCTTGATTCAGAGGTTCTTGATTTTGACCAACCTTTTGGTAAAGAACTTCTTGTTGATGATGTAAAGCAGTTTGAGCTTTCTGGCACAGTTAGCTCCTCTTCAAGTGAAAGTGGTGAAAGTGTAGGTGGACTAAACAATTATGTTGTAAACCCAGAGTTAACGGATGAATCAGACACAGAGAACTATGTAAACTTGGTCCCTTTAAAGAGATATGAAAATGCCACCTCAAATGAAAGAATGCCTAGTGCCGGCATTCTTATAAAACAAGAGACTATTACTCTGGAGCCATCAGACATACATCTGACACTTACTCATGGAGACAGTGTTGATGAGAGTATGCACATATACGACTCACAGATTGAAGATGACAAACTTGGCATATGTGTAGATGTGGGTCTTGATACAGTGCCAAAGGTTAAAAGGTATGTTGAATTTAAACAGTTGGGACCTCCAGCTCTGCCATCATTTTCTCCTACCTCAACAAAGAAGGACACCGCCATATCAGATATTGAGGTGAAATCAGAAGCATTCTCTGGAGACAACAAAAGCCTAACACAAATAGAGGTATCTCCTGATAGAATTCAAAAAGTGAAGAGATACATTCACTTCAAACAGTCTGAATCTCATTCCCCAACTCTGCCGTCGTCATCACCTTCATTCACCAAAAAGGATGATATGCTGGAAGCAAAACGTTATAGCTCATCCTCAGATGATGATGATGATGATGATGAACTGACAACTAAAGGTGCCAAAGCTGATGTATCTTCTGATGGAGTTTCAAAAGTAAAAAGATACATTTTATTTAAACCGATTGAATCTTCTTCGCCAACAAGCACAGATACAAGTCAAAATGTAAAGAAATATGTGTATATTAATCAGAATAAACAGCATTCCTCCTCTCTGCCATCATCACCTACTTCTACCATGAAAAGTTTATCAGGAAAAAAGTCTAAAAGCAAAAAACAAGATCAATCATACTATGGAAGTCATGATAGCTTGCCACTATACCATGTCCATCCTGTCTATAGGTCAAGTATAAACAGACTGAATAGAGGCTATGATACTGACAGATCGTATTCCAGTGAAGAAGAAGATCAATTTTTGGAATACCCAACAAAATTAGAGATTACAGTACCACCTGGGAAAAACAGAGGACCTATGACACCAGATAAGAACACAAACAAAGTCCTCAACATTGACTTTGATAATTCCTCCAGCAGCACAGACGTATTTGACAAGAAACAGTCTAAAGGTCTAATGAGATTAAGAGCATTAAGTGCACGACTGTTCAACAGACATGAACCAGATGAGGGGAACCTTCAATCACAAGTTCAAACTAAGTCAAAACCTAAGGCCACTAATGAAGACAATCTCTTTGAAAAAGGTTTATCTCTTGATCATTTACCAAAAGTGAAGAGATACCTTCAGTTCACACACTCCGATTCCTATCCTCAAGTCCAGTTACCATCTCCTCGACCAACCACAGGGGTAGTCATCCCAGAATTTATAGCGACAACTGAGTCTAGGAGATCTAGTTTCTCCTCTGAGGATGATGTAAAACAAACCACTGAAGATAAAACATTTTTTGGACAAGTTGATGCATCTTATGATGGACTTCCAAAAATAAAAAGGTATATTCAATTCTCAAGCAATGAACCTTGTTCGACAACACTGCCCTTGAACAAACAAAGTCTATCACCTGAACCCGAATCAAGAAGATCAAGTACGTCATCTGATGATGATGATGATGATGATGATATCAAACTTACAACCAATGAAGACAGTTTCTTTAAGAAGATAGGTGTATCTCTCGACACAGTGCCGAACATTAAAAGATGCATTAAATTCAGTCAGCCAAAACCTTACTCTCCAACTCTAACATCTATTTCAACCAAGAGGCCTGAGGCAGTAGTGGAGAGAAGTTCCAGCCCACCTGTTAAGTTGGATTACAAATCTGATGCTGCAGAAAACAATCTTTGGGGGCAAGTAAATCTTGATGCGGTATCAAAGGTTAAGCGATATGTTCAGTTTACGCAGCCTTCTGATGATGTTAGATCTTATAATGATAGTGATAATTTCTTTGCTAAAATAGATGCATCTTTCGATGGTGTGCCAAAAGTAAAGCAACATCTAAAGTTTAAGGAGACTGAGCTTCCTCCACAACACATTCAATCAACATCTTCACCTTCAAACTCAGAAGTAGTTAAACCAGGGAAAGTGGAAACTGAATTCTTTGGAGAAACTAGTATTTCTCTTGAAAGAGTACCACAAGTAAAGAGATATATTCAATTTAAAGAGCCTGTACCTCATCTTCCAACAGTATCACCCACTACTTCAGATACACTGCAAGTCACAACCGAGGTGAAAACCAAATCTGAATCAAACAGATTGAGCACTTCTTCTGAAGATGATGTCAAACAAACCAATGACTCTGGACAAACAGGAATATCTCTTGATAGAGTGCCGAGAGTTAAAAGATACATTCAATTCACACATCCTGAAATTCAACCTCAAGCTAAGGCTACCACATCTGAAAGAGTCAATGTAACTATTGTAGCTGGAGAAACAAAGAGATGGAGCACTTCATCTGAGGAAGATGTTAAACCGACTACTAAAACAGAGAATATCACTGAAGAAATGAGTGAATATCTTGCCGAAATCCCAAAAGTAAAGAGGTATATTAAGTTCACACAATCTGAACCATACTCCTCAAATCTGTCACAATTTCATCCTGTAACCATGGAAAAATCCACAAAGGTGACGAATACCGAACTGAAACAATCAGCCTCTAGGGAGAGTACTTCATCTGAGGATGATGTTCAGGAAGACGATGGCTCTGGGAAAATAGGACTGTCTCTTAATGGAGTACCACGTGTTAAGAGATACATTCAATTCACGCATCCTGAAAGTCAATCCCCTGTTCAGTCAACAACTGCTGGAATATTTGGGTTAGTTCAAGACACAAAAAGATCAAGTACTTCATCTGATGATGATGTTGAGCTATCTACTCATGATGATGAGTTTAAACAAAGAGGTGAAACTTTTGACAAAATCCCAAAAGTGAAGAGGTACATTGCATTCACACAATCCGAACCTTCCCAGGTTCTCACACCATTTCCTCTTCCAAGCACTTTAAAGTCTGCAAAGGTGACAGAAACAGAATCTAGTATTCCAGTATCTCCTAATGAGAACGTTGATGTTGATGGTGTCGTGGGGCAAACAGAAACACACCTTGACAGAATACCAAGAGTTAAGAGATACATTAAATTCACACATCGGTCCCCTGAGCA
Source organism: Enteromius radiatus (assembly GCA_032357445.1). Lineage (NCBI taxonomy): Eukaryota > Metazoa > Chordata > Actinopteri > Cypriniformes > Cyprinidae > Enteromius > Enteromius radiatus. Next base: position 7,534,891 of record JAUCMS010000045.1, read on the forward strand.
GTCAACAACTTCTCTACCAGCTGAAAGAGTTGGAATATCTGAGGTCATTTTAGAAAGGCGAAAATCAAGCACTTCATCTGAAGATGATGTCACCTCTAAGGAAGACTATTTTGGTGGACATACTGGAGTACCTTTTGATAACATACCAAAAGTTAAGCGATACATTCATTTCACACATCCTGAAAGTCAATCTCCAGCTCAGACAACTTCTCTCTCAGCTGAAAGAGTCAACGTATCTGCGGTACCCAAAGAAATAAGAAGCTCATACTCTTCATCTGAAGATGATGATAAACCATCTGCTAATGATGGCAAAATCATTGGAGAAACGGGTGAATTTCTTGACAAAATTCCTAAAGTAAAGAGGTACATTGAATTCAAACAATATAAACCTTCTTCCTCTGCGCAGTCAAAACGTCTGTCTTCAATTGTTGCTAAATCCCTAAGGGTGGCGGAAACAGAATTAAGGGGACCCAGCACTTTAGTTGAAGGTGATGTACAGCCATCTAATAGAAAAGAAACAGCATCAAAGACACAGATAACTGCATCTGAAAATCTCGACAGAGTACCCAGAGTTAAGAGATACATTCAATTCACACCTATTGAAAGTCAAAAACCTGTTCGGGCATCAACTGCTGTCTTGGCTTAAAGAGTCGGAATATCAGGGGTAGCTCAAGAAACAAAGATATCAAGCACCTCAGCTGTTAACCCATATGCTAATATCATTGGAAAAACAGACAGAAATTTATTTGAAGATACTGGTGTATCTCTTGGTAAAATCCCAAAGGTAAATAGGTACATTGCGTTCACAAAGAGTGAACCATCATCTTCAGCCAAATTAATGAAAAGAGATTTAACACCTACAGCAAATACAGACTATGAAACTACATGGTCCAGTTTATCATCTCAGGTGTCACCACCTGCCACAATAAAAAAAGGTTCTGCATTTATAATAAAGACCCAATCAGAATCATGGACCGCCGAGTTTACTTCAAAGGATAATATGAAAGGAGAGCTTATGGATAATTCAGTAGAACAGACTGGCCTGAAGTCAAAGATAAAGAAGTCAAGTTCCTCGTCCAGTGATGAACACACTGTAGGACATGATGAGCCACCATCCCTAGATCTAGAGAACGCTAGAGAGTATCTCAGAGAAAATTCTGAAATCCGTCAAAGGCAAGAACGCAGAAGATTACTGCAACAAAGAAGAAGGGAAATGGATGAGTTTAACATTACATCCCTATCCGCCATTCAACAAGAAGGTGACCAGCAGGACAGATCGCCAGCAGGTTATGGAGAAGTGGAATACAGCAGTGGTTCTACAAAGAGCACGCCAACTTCCAAACATGCAGGAGGCGAAGCCCCAGTTTTACTCGGCCTTAAAACTAAGAGTACATCAGCTGCTTCCAAATCAACTCCAAAGTATAAGGAATATTTAATTTAGCTAAAGATTTCATTTTGACTCACTAGACAAACAATATTGTATGATTTTGAGCTAATGCAAGCAAACATTTGCTTTTGAGTAAAAGTGTTTAAGGATGGGGATTTGCCTTTTACGAAGCACTGTAAATACTGTAACATAATTATGAACACAACCGTCAATATTTCATAAATAGAAGTTCTGTTCCTTTTGCATTGAAACAATGTATGAATGTACATAAGAATATTGTCTAAGAATATAAACACACTGTATCGATTTGATCAGTTATGATGTGCAGCACACAAAAAAAAAACTGCACTTTTACTGCACTCTATGACACATTATAACCATTAATGGGGCTATAAACTTTCTTCCAACACTGTTGTGTTACTGTTTCTTGGTCACTTTCATTAACTCTTAATGGTTTATGTAGAATACTAGCTTTCCAGCAAATAGGGGGAAAGACTCAGCATGACTTCAAGTCTTCCATCCCTTTAACTAAAACAGATGAAATCACTCCACGTTTCGTTAATAAACCCCTTTATATATATTGAATGTAGAGAGGTTACAGTGAAAACAAACACATATACACACACATCCATACATATATACAGTCAGATGAGAATGCTCAGCCCTCTGCATTACATACTCCCCCAACAAAAGCAACAGTCGTAACAACACAGGGAACTTTTCTGTAATTTCAGAGGAATTATCTGTTGAAATAATTTTAAAACCACCATTTCCCTCAGGCACAAACAGGTGCAGATGAATGGGATTATAACGTGTCTGTAGACGTTTTTCAAATGGATTCTGGCCAGCATGCACAGCATACATAGACTGTTGGCTTCTTAGATGCTGGGTGAATACTTGATAAATAATTTATGGTAAGCAACCTTCATCTTTCAAAATAAAAGTAGGAAAAATTAAAAAAAAAAAAAAACAAAACCGCCTTGTTGTAACCAGATTTAAAAAAGTAATCCTAAATAAGCTTGAATACAGTTAATAATGATTTTTTTGTCTCCATATGACATGAACATAAAATTAGTATGGGTCCATGAAATTGCAGATATACAGAAATGCTGCAGTTGCTCATGTACATGGTCGTTTAGCACTTGGTGGAGATGGTGGAGAAGGCAATGCAGAGAAGAACATCTCAACAGATGAGGTTACAAGTGTGTTTAAGCTCTAAATACCATCACACAATCATGTTTTTCATAAAGCGTTAAGACTGCATGACCGCGGATACCCAAATTAAGCACAAAATAAAAGTCCACTTCTACAAATACCTGTACAAAAATAAACAAGAGCAAAAGAAAAAAGAAAAAAGAAAAAACCTCATTCACTCACAAAGACGGCTCTAATTGCAGAATGCATGCATGCATTTTTTTTTTCTTGTTCAAATGACAAGTTAGCTTCACGCCACAGCCATAGACAAAACTCAACAGTTTTACAAACATAACTAGAACGTTAAATAGTTGCTAGGCATTGGTCACTATGGATTAAGGTGATCACATTTGACCACAAGATCTGTGGAAGAGGATGTGGCCAAAGGAGTGTCAATGTTTAGGGCAGGATACCTGTTTTTATATTTTTGTGGCAATTCATCACAGAAATCAAAAGTGCACTTTAACAGCTTTCTCTCGTCGTCTCTCCCTTAGATCCAAGTCCTGTCATTTTAATCGTGACATGCACAGTATAGTTACATTGCTAAGGAATCAAATGATATAGTGAATGCATTCCACAGTCACTTTAACCTGCTCACACTCCTCTACAAAATGGCCACATCTTGCCATTGCAGTGCGAATACACAATGGTCGAGGGAGCCAGGAAAAAGACACCGGGCTCTACGCTCACAATATATAAGTATAACCCACTGTTCTTCATGTTGTGAACAGTAAAGCTGTCCTTGTTGATCTCATAATCAAAATCAAGAATGTAAGTGGTGAAAGGGATACTGATATAATAACACCACTGGAAGTACTTACAGCAGAATGTCTTTGACACTCTTGCATGTGATGCGCTTTATTAAATGGCATCCAAGTGCAGTGAGACTGGTAAAAATAAAACTTATGGCAAAGGTTGCTGTGTATCTATGGTAACGTGCCCTGACTGTCATCATCCTCCAACATAAAAACCTTAGTAAACAGTGTTTGGACCACATCAGCAGAGCGACACTGTAAGCCATTTCCATTTTGAACCTTAGCAATAAGTCACTGACCTTCAGTAAAAAGCCAAGGAGGTTCTTCTTTTTCCTTTCCTTCCAGGTCGAAATTACCTAAACGTCAGACAGTATGAAAGTTTTTAACCTACCCTGCCTTTTGGAGAATCCAAATTCATCCTCCATATAAGAGCCTATTATAACATTCACAGCAATATGAAACATCACAGTGGGGTGGGAAGGCGGCACCAAGACTGGCCGTGTGCTTACCCACAATGCATTGTGGGCTATGGGGGACATTAGGTGGAGTCGGTGAGGTGCTGTTTCTCCAACACACAACCACCAGTGACCCTCCTATGGCCCCGGCTAAAAGGGCGACATACAAACATGTGCATTGATACATTCTATGCAAACACTCACACACTCGAGCCCTCAGCGCCAGGGGCCACCATCAGTCTGTCCCAAACACTTCAGTTTTGATTTGTACTTTGTTTTCTAGATGTTTGTTTCAAAGCCGTTTCTGTCGTCATTGTCATGGTGATTGTAGGCGATTAGTTGGTCTATCTAGTTGGTGATGGTGGTAGGCATGAGGAAGCTGTCGCTACGACATCTCTCGGTCTTTATACCACTCCACAAACTCGTCCAAAAGCACTGGCCCTGAGGAAAGAGGAAAAAGGAGTTCAAAGACAAATCTGATGTACTTTCAGCTGCATCGTACAAAAGAATGATGGACTAAATTCTAAAAAGATCATCTAAATTGGGGTGTGATTAGAGTATGTTTAAATGGGAGTGCTTGTACTCACAGGCCCCATCCTCATCATAGTTACTGAGATCAAGGTTGATAGTCCTACTGAATTCTAGAACATTGCACCATTGATCTTTATTTATAACCTTATACTTCGATTGCTGTGGAAAAAAGGGAAAAATGTGTTACAATTTCAGACTTAAAATGTACATATATCTGTATAAACAACCAGTCAAATATTTGTACTCAACTGAACATGGTCTTTTGATTTAAAGATTTATAGTGAATTTTCAGACAAACCAAGAAAAAACTTGCTGATTTTTCATTTATGAGAGAAATAGTTCACCCGAAAATGTTTATTTACTCACCCCCAAGCTATCCTAGGTGTATGTTTTTTTTTTTTTTTAAATATCTGGTGCTTGGTAATGCTGGTGGATAGTGGGCATTATTTTGAAGCTCCATAAATCTACTAAACTAACCTATGCCTCAGGGGGGGATAACACATGTTTTCTGAAGCAGATTGATATATTTTAATTATAACTCAAATCACTGATCTCTGGCAATGGCTGTATGCGAGTTTGCTACAGATTTATTGGCTGACCTCTGACTCGATGTATGACGCAAGCCGCATTTATAGCATAATCTTAAAAGAGAATAGACGAACGAGGATAGAGCAATACTACACACCAGTAACAAATTAAAAGGCGAAAACAAAAAATGACAGATGATTTCACTATTAGAATGAATGCAGCTTATGTTATACGTTGAGTCAGAGGTCAGCCAAGACAGAATTCAACTTTCTAACGAAGAGAGGTGTTACTTTGAGAGGGGGGTTGTCCATACAATGGAAACAAAACTTTGGTTACCAACAATCTTCATATAAATATATTTTTTATGTTCTACAGTAAAAAAAAAACGGTCATACAGTTTTGGAACAACATCAGGGTGAGTGAATGATGACAGAATCTTAATTTGTTATTAAACTTTCCCATTAATAATAATAATAATAATGGACGTAAAGGTGTGTTCAAACATTTGACTGGTCATGTAAAATGATTAAAAAGTGACGTTGATAAGACTGTCGAGATTCAAATATTTACTTCTAGAAACTGGTTAAACACTGGAAACAATGGCCAGGTCTTCCCAAGCAGAAGTCCCAGCATGCACTTGGCAGTATTCAAGTCTAAACTCCTCTGATCCTTCTCCTACAAAGGGGTGGAAGTATATTAAAGTTTAAAGAGTCTGAAAACAAGTTCACACATCACAATAAAAATACTTAGTTGGCAACTATGGCGGTGAGGTAAGAGTCTGTAAATGACCCATTATTTCCAAGCAGGTTGCTTCACACAGATATGACTATTGTCACCTTAATAAGTAAAAATAGATATTAATATCTAACTGCCATTATATGTTACTAGTGCAGAAGAAAGCACTAAAGATAAGTCCAGACATAAACAATTCTGTTTCATCTAGACAGGATGAATGTCATGCTATCCATTCAAGGTTGCCACAAGCTATTTATTTGTACTCCTCCACTTTATTGGCCCTATCGAATGGCTCCAGTAAGAGCTTCACTCAGCAAAGGTCCAGTAGCTTTACAATTCATACCAAGGGAATGAAAGAAAAAAAATAAATAAATCAACTATCTGGACAAGAGATACTTCTGCTGAGCAGACAAAGAGGTGAAACAACCCAAAATAGCACCATCTCTCAGCAGTCTCGAGCCCTTGTCTGCTGTAACTGAAGGACTGTGATGTGCCCAGCATGCATGCAGAAGAAAGGTTCCAGATGCACAGCCACTGGCAAAATCAAATATAGTGTTGAAGTACTAAAAGAAGACCAGCGCTTCTAAAGTGAACTACAGTATGATTAACGTTTATCAGTCATCTGCCCTAATGCATATACACAGTCACTCTTACCCTGGCAAAGTCGAAGGCATATCGGTAAATGAGCTTGAAACTGGTGGCATCATTGAGTACAGACCTCAGGTAGTCTAGAGAGTTCCTGAGTTTTTCAGTAGAGTCACATCTGCGTATGACAGAAGAACAGGAAAAGTGAAGGTCGGGATGAGAATAAGTGTAGTAGCACGGCAGTAAATGCATTTAAGTTGCATGTTTGGCCAGACATACTGCAATGAGCCCATTCCCTTGAGCCACTCCTGTAGAGTAAAGTAACCCATACTCTGGGCATCAAGCTTCCAGGCCAATACCAGCATCACTACCTGCGTACAAACATACATTAAAATGTAAAACTAATGACGAGTTATTTTTTAGAGTCAACTATGAATTCATAACAGTTCAGTTTAGTTTTCTTACATTCTCTGGCTCCACTCCAATGTCTTCACAGAACTTCTCCATCCCCTCCGGTCCAACGACATCATCGCACCCTATTTATAAAATACATTTAGACACAATTTACTATTATATACAGTGGCCCCAAAAAGTGTTTAAACAATTAATCCACATGCATAAATGTCTTTGCATTACAATAAAATATGGCATTTGTTTTAAAGAACTGCAGAACAAGCACAATTAAATCATAATGTTTCACAAAAATGCTAGTTTGTTAACTTAGACTTCAAAATACAAAGCGATATGTTAACTTTTTGACATTTTTTTTTAGTTAACTCTAAGAACAATTGGTTATAAATAACTGAAAAAGTGAAGTTCTAAGAAAAGCATATGTTTTTGTAGATATCACTTGGTTTGATTTTTTTTATTTACATATTTGATATTTTGCATGCAATGAAATTCAGACATTTTTAAGTTTCCAAATACAAGTTAGTATATACTTATAGTCATTTTATTTACATCTTAACTTCTTTTGGAAAGTAATGGAATGGAATGGAAAGATGGAATCCTGAATCCAAAAAAAACCTACATTATTCATTCCCTTCTAGACATTATCAAGTCGAATTATATAAGCTGTAATACAATATATATAAGATCCATACATTTGCAATAGTTCACAGCATTGTGACAAACTCAAATTTGACTTACAGTTACGCCCACATACCTGCGTATTCGTAAAACCATTCTAGACATCTCTTGCTAGAAAAAGCTTCGGCTTCCTGGATTTGCAATGTCTCCTGTTTTCTGTAAACACTGAGTTGAACAGACAAGGACTGAGTGGAGGCTATTTAAATACACATTAACGCACACTTGTATACACTTTAAAGCATGAACGTGCTACATCTGATACAAACAAGAAGAGACACGTGCTCTGAGGGCAGAAATCCACCCACACAAAGAGATCTGATGGTACAGTAACAGCTATGATCATTTCAACTTTCTTTTGACATTGTTTTATTTTAACAAATTTCTTCTGTGCATAAATACAGAATTTTCTTAATTGACATGCTTTGACAGACAGCTAGTTTTGCTGTTAATCAAGAAGTTTGGACGAAGATGAAGGGCTGGAGAAATGGATGGATGAATGGAAAGGTGAATGGTTTTTAACATACTTATCCTGCCGGCTCTTCTTAGCAGACAGGTCATCTCCAGCAGTGGGTCTCCTCTTTTTCCTGGGGGGCATGGCTCTGGAGCAGCAGGCTATAAAAGAGAGACAAACATGACACGAAGATGTCAGTCATTTATTTACTATCAATTTAATGTATCCCTGCTGAATAAAAACATTAAAATCTTACTAATTTAACAGCTGTGAAAATAAAACACACATATGATGTAAGGTGCAAGTTCAAATTTGAAGTCGCTACCTGTACCGTGAGTCTCTGGGCCGACGTCTTCTGTCAGGTTCTGTAGTAAAAATGAAACACCCGCAATCACTCTTTCTCTCTATTACTCAAACAAGATTCTGCAGGAAAGTAACAGCTATTAGCATCGCACCATAAGGAAAAAAAAAGTAAGCATGTGTGTGATGTAGGTGGCTGATCGTTTTATTTGCTTGTAACCTTTAGAGATGCTGATTGTGTTCTCAGAGAGGAGAGTTCTGGAAATAAGCTAACGTGGAGCAAAATTCTGTGTGAATCAGGGTTATGAGGTAGTTATTTAAGTAACTGACTTGATCAAAGGTTAATTTGCAGTATGCAATAATGCTATTGAGTGTCCTAAACTCATACATAGCCAAACACTACCATGCCAAAATGCTAATCTACCAAGAAAATCAACACCGGTCAGTACAGCACTGTCAGCTTTTGCATTATTTTTTGCATAACTCAATAGAAGAACAATAACTGTCTTAAAACCAGGTAATAGAGATGTATGGCCTGATCTAATAATATTTACACAACAATGTCAGCTGTGATCATATTTGCAATATTCAGCATGCAGTTTTTTTTATATATGCATACACACACACACACACATATATATGGTTAGTTGACGTATCAGTGTGTCCTATAGTGTGACCGGGAGAAAAAAAAAATCATGCTATTTGTACGTTTTTTTATTTCATAAATATTTTACATCATGATTATGCTATTCTGCATCCAGGCACTATTCAAATATTAAGGTTTTCTCTTTTTAAAACTATTTAAAACTGTTTGAAAACAATATGAACGCTGACAAATCAGACAAATGTCCAAGTGCTTTTCTATTTTAATCATAATCACAAACCTTTGTTCACTGGATTCAACTACAGCACAGAATTAATTTGGTATTTCAGAGTTTGATACATGTGTATTTTAATTACTTCACTGGTTGCTGTACTTGAATAAGAACCTTAAAGCAAGCACGTTTTGACTAAAACTGAATATGTAGATTTTCGGGTTGGTTTATTGGCCTACCTGCCAGAATCACGCTGAAACAAAATAAAAAATTATAATCTAGTGATGAAAACGTGCACCAATCCCACCTGTATAAATGCTTCTTAAAGCCATGAATGTTAAATCTGGCAATAATCCTGATGAGTGTTTAAGTACATGCAAACCGAGTCCATATTTACCAGCCTGTGCAGGGTGTGGTAGATCTTGTGGATACTGGCCAGTGTGGACAAATGAGAGTTCAGCTGGAAATCTGTAAGGAACATATAAAAATAAACATTTGTTTCTCCTGGCAGTTATGTACAAGCATCTGGGCTGTACATGGGTTTCTGTGTGTTGTTTGTTGTGGTGTGTATATGTTCACACAGTGTATACGTTGAGACATGGGAAAGAAGCATCTGCTCCAGTCAGCCTTTAAAATGACCATGTGAGATTCTGAAGTGTTTCTAATAAGCTAATGCATACAATATGCATTTAACTGCTCTATGTGTCTTCATTATAAATATAGCCGGCTACCAACACTGTCATCCATAATCTTTATATTATCAAGTATAGCTTCATCAAGAAAATAAACGCCAGTGTGGAGGCCATATTTCTCTAGTATGTTAATGTAAGGTCTAGCGAATTTGGAAAAAAAGATTTAGGATTGGATATATTTAAGGATAAATGTGCACGGAGAGCCAAGTGCAGATTGAAACAGGTTTACAAGGATATGCTTGAAACCATTTGGACAAAAGGTGCCCTGCAATAGTCTATAAACTTTTAACACTTGATAATGTGATGCAATTAAATTGTTTTCGAAGAAAGTCAGTAATGCCAGTTCTCTTTCTCTCTGCATTTTATCTTTAGATCCACAGTTTTTTGTTCAGGGTATTCTTCAAGATGATGTAACCTAAATATAAAAAAACAATATTTATATATGAATCGATGTGCATTGTGAAGTGGCATTTTTTTTAAAGATCCACTATACCTCAGTGTCTAAGAATTGTCATCATGCAGTGCAATCGAAAGAAATATAATATTCTAAAGCATAAAGAAGCTTTTTGAAGTGCGTGGATCTTATTTTCATTAATTATAATAATTATTAATATGGCAAAAGTGGATCAGACACCAATAATATTGTATATACTGTAAATGCTTATTTCATTATAACTTTACTTTATTTCATTAACTTTACTTGTTTGTACTTTTGTTTTCAACTAATAAATGTAACAAATTATTCAATCATTTTGTATTTGTTAGGCTGTTTTTGATTTAGTCGAAATGGAAAAACCTAAATAAATACAATGTTACACAGAATAAAACGTAATGTGCTGGCGCATGAAAACTGGGTTAGTATTATTAGTTTTTATAGGAAAGCCCGACGTAGCAATGTGAAAACTGACATACGCATTTGATTTATTTTGCACACATGATAAACTTCCACGTTTTCGTTATTCAGAACTAGAAAATTACGTATAGGTGCAGGCCTTTCTGTACAAGCCCTGTGCGTGTAGACAAGCCCCTGAAACGACATCAAATTCAGAGTAGATGAAGGATATCCAGTTTAAACATAGTCCGGTACATAATCCAGGACCTTATTAAAGCAAACTCGACATAAAATGAGACTATTTATGAACGTGTGACGCAGTTGTCAGGAATGCCAATGGATATGAAATACCCCAAACATATATGAAACAGTGTTACACGAATTCACACCGACATATTTCAAGCAATCACACCTCTATAATTGACTGCAGTTGAAATAAGGATTTTCTGCCACATAGTTCACATATGAGCGCATACACGCACAACTTGCAACGACTTTACAAAGTATCTGGAGAGTCTGTGGACTTCTGGGGAATGTAGTCTAATGGCAAACAACGCCTGCGTTTGCCAATGAAATGGTTTGGCAGAATAAACCTCATTTCCCAGAATTCCTCAAATCATAATTTCAATCGGTACTCTCCCCAACTGATGAATGCGACCCAAATGCTGCAAAAAACATTTTCTATCTTTGATCAAAGACATTTCTTTCACACCGATATGCAGTTGATCTTTCAGAGGGACGTACAGTAATGCGCCAGATCATACTCGACGTGTTTGCAAGCACTAATTTTTTACAGAACTGCGTCACAATTTTCACCCCCTGTCATTTTTCCGCAGTTTTCTCGAAAAAACCGAACCGTTTAGCTCTACAAAACGATCTTATACTTTCTTTTCGGTTGCTTTGCACTGCTCACTCGAGTTGTGAGGAGATGGATCCCTTAAGGTTATTTGGGTATTAAAGGTAATTAGTGTACAAGTGTATTGTGTAAATAGGATCAGATACCTTGCTCGGATTGCTGTATATACTCAAGCAAAGAAGGCTAAAATGCAGCGTTATTCCTTGCAAGGTCGTTGTCGCTTGCAAGCGCCTAAGACATCGGAGTAAAAACACAAAGAGAGCAGCTAGCAAGCTCAGAGTCAATCTGATGATTTGTATGCTCGGGTAACGGCTACTTTACTCACAAAATGCGTCAATACAGCGAATCATACATCTTAAAAGAAGTCACGGCGACTTGTCAGGGTGCAGCAAGTTCGCAATTGCCATCACAGGTCGACAGAATACGAATAGCAGTGAAAACGTACTATTGTACTTACTTGACGCATCTGAGTGCATTTTTATGAAACACACAACTGTATTTGTGTGAGTCTGCAGACCGGCCAGTGGGCGGGACATGTCAATATTATACATGCCCCCAAATGATTTAGATGGACAACATTTCCAGTCGCCACGCCCACTCATGTCAACGATTGGTCGAGAGGAGTGTCAAATACATTGCGCAAGTAACACTGTTTACCTCCCGCCTCTAAACCTACGTGATTAGTTGAAGCGCTTCAATAGTCCATCCTCTCGATGCACATGATTGGCTGAGAAGTATGCCTACACCCATCAGTTACGATAGTTTCCTCGTGCATAGCAGAAAGCCAGCCCACGATGACACGCTATTGGCTCAGTTGTGCACCAACAGAGAGCCCACTTGGGTTAACAAAACAATGGTGAGAGAATACAGTGAAAAACATTACTGAACGACGTTGCTTTTGCTTGTTTCTGCGCTACTGTCATCTAAACATTTCTTTTAAAAGTTGCAAAAGTCAATGAAAAACATCGCAATAAGCAGAAACCCAATAGGAGCCACAATTATGTTAGTCATTGTGATTAAAGGGGTTGTTCACACCCAAAGATCATCATCACCTGTTTCTAATGTTGTTTAGAACTAGAATTTATCTTTTGACTATAAAAGATTATGTTGCTTCAGTCGTAGCAATATACTATACAGGCAAGTGTTAAATCATCTGTTTGTGTATGTTATAAGCAGGGTATTTCAGTAAAACATACCTTGTGCTTAGTGTTATGGTCTCTGCTCTATATAAAACTTTTATACTGAGACTGATGTTATAATATTTGTTAACAGTTCTTTCTTCAAACCATTATTTATCCTACATTTACAAGTGTTCAGCCATCATCAGTTATGCTTTTTGGAATGTAATGAAGATGTGAAAAATCAGTTTTCTCTAAATAAAATTGCTAATTTTCACCCTTTAACATCATTCGAATTATGTAATTATGTATGTCTAATAGGTCAACATGCAAGTCGGGTTAGCATGAATCTATAAAATGTATTTTAGAATATATATTTGTTCAATGCAATGAACATTTAGGATGTCAGACCAAAACAAATAAGATAAATTCTGATAAATTGCTGCAGCAAGTGGAAGAAATTACTTTAAATTCTTTGTCACAGAAAGTTTACCAGAAAGCGGTTTTTACTATAGGCCTAAAGGACAGTCTCTCACTGGGTGTGAGGTTCTGGGCAGTTTAACCACTGGCAAATAATGGCATTCTTGTAGCCTACTTGTATACTATTATATATATTTATGGTTCCAAATAAAAATCTATAATTCCCAAAGATATATGCCCTAAACAGGGATACATGTTTATCTTGGCACCCTGTAGCACAGATAGCCCATACAAAGACAACCTTACTGTGAACAGTTCCTAAAAGAAACTTCTTTTCATAGTGTAAAGAACATTTTATTAATATGAAGAACCTTTTCCCTTATAAAGACTCTTTTGTGCAGTGTTCAGTGCTTTCCATGGATGTTAAAAGGCTCTTCGTGGAACCTTGTGCTCATGTCAGAAATTATATATCATCCTATCTTTACTATTCCAAAAAAAAACTTAAACTATGGTTTTGTGCTGCATCTATATGTCATTTTGTCAAAGTTCTTTCTGAAAGAAACAGGAAGGACTCAAGCTATCCACTATTTCAGGACAATGGCTGACCAGCATCTGCAGGTGGAAGCTATTTTCCTTGATTAGCTGGTTACTGACACTTTTGAAGGCCCTGTACAAGTGAGGAGAAAAGAAAAAAATATTAGGGCTCTGTAATTAGGTGTTTATCATCTAAACTGCACTCTATCCTGTTGATGGAAGTCTTTGGCGTGGGATGGGAACCAGAGCACTGTGAGGATGTAATGCAGGCAGGATGATTAGTTAGAGCTTTATTGAATTTATATGACTGAGGATAGAAGATTCATTTTATGTAAATTTCTGGTATGATTCTCTTGCCTCGTACATTCTCTTTTTTTTTGTTTGCTACACTATGTTAACCACAGTGACGTTTTCTGAAGTTGATGTGTCTGTAAGCAGTTTTATATATAAATAAAACAAATATACAATAAAACAAAGAAGACTTTACGTTGGTCTTTTATGATCATAGTGGGCCTTTTATGACTGCTGTAATTCATCATGGAATTCTCATTTAGGTTGGGATTTTTGTGATTCAATGCAGCAGCTTGATAGGCCTACATCACATGACCACTAGGTGTCGCCAGATAATTTATTGATAGGACTTGTGTGTAGTAGGAGCACGTTTGATTTGTGCGATTTTGTATTTATTTATTTGAGCTATGCATCTTAAAGCTCTTACAAACACTATAATTATTAGTAGTATAAAATTGTATATAAGCCTACTTCAGTTATCAAATAGGGCAGGGTTCCTCAAATCTTACCCTGGAGGTCCGATGCACTGCAGAGTTTGGATCTAACCCTAATCAAACACACCTGAGCGTGCTAATCAGTGTCTTAAGGATCATTAGAAAACACAGGTAGGTGAGTTTTATCAGGGTTGGAACTAAGCTCTGCAGTGCATCGGACCTCCAGGGTAAGATTTGAGGAACCCTGAAATAGGGGAATATGCAATAACCCTATGTAAATGCCACCACGTGAACATATTTTATTAGTCTCTTTTTTACGGCTCTGTGCAAATAAAAACATTTGCTTGGTATATTTTCTTTTGTTTATTTGCAGAGGCTGAGTAAAATAACGTATAGCTGTATAGAACCGAACTGCTAGAGCGTGAAACACTAAAAAACAAAAACGGGGAGTGACCACAGAGGGAGAAATGTGTGGAGGGGCGTTTAAAGACAGTCACGTGTGTAGCCCAAGACTACAGTCCCCACAGTTTGAGCTCCCAGAATGCATTGCACGCTAAACTTTAGGTTTTTGGTATTATATTTAGCGGTTTATGCGCTTATATTCATCTTAAATACCAATTATGGTAGATTTAGTCGTTTATTATATTATATTGATTTAGTTGGTATTGCTTATAAAGGTTGCTACGTTGTTACCGTCGTTGTAGTTTGTGTTTCCTTTCCTCTGATACTGACCCCGGAGCTCGAGTTAATCAGTACACTCATGTTTCACCTCAAATCGTATAAATCTTTCGCCTTTTACTAAAGATTTCCGTGGGGAGGAACACCATGAGTATAATCTAATTTTTTGATGCCCTGCTATTAGCGGGGCTGTTACACTGGTCAAAAAAAAGAATGATTTTGCAAGATATAATAATGAGATGAAAGAAAAATGCATATGTATGAAAATTGAGAGATCAAGTTAGTACGTTTCCGTATTTAACCTGAATAACCAAGGACGTTTTCGTGATTTCATACTCTCGTTTGAAATTTGTGTTTTTGGTAACTAAAACAAGTATATGAGTCACGTGACTACGAGTGTCCCTCTTGGTTGGTTGTATTGTGGGAACGGAAATCAAACTACAATAATCCTACTGTTTTAACTGTAAACGCAGCCCTATGTGTTTGACCTGAAGTTTATTTGAAGTTGGAGAAATTTTGCAGGAACTACCAGTCGATTCATGTTTCCGGTAGGTGGTATATTTTTATGAACATTTTATTATACTTACGTTTTTACCTCAGAAAGTAATTTATTAGCAGTTTCCTCTAATTTTGAGTATTTTTTAGCCATATTATTATATGTTGGTGTTCCGCTTCATAGAGAAACAGTTGGCTATGCCTGTTAACTAAACAAATAAATAAAGTGTAATGAGTTATTGCATTTCTATTGTGTTTTTGCCTGTAACATGTTGTTATTTTTGTTGTTTACAGATTTATAGCATTTTTGTTTTCTTTTGGTGCTGCACTGAACGTTAAAAGATAGAAATTATTATGATATCAATGTCCTGATGTTGTGGTATACCTATAAAAAGAGGCGTAGCACCAAAATCTGGGTCCTATGCACAAGCAGTGGCCATGGGCCCCCGTAAGCTCGACGTTCACAACTTTACGACACCATTCAATCAACTGATACATTTACCCAAAATATTAGCATTTACAATAGTTAACAACATGTATTTTGATCTTAAAATTATATTTACAGGAAAATAAAATTGCACTCCTCAGGGGCCCTTCCCCCACTTGGGGCCCTAGTAATTTAGTCCCACTTTCACCCAACTACGACGCCCCTGCCTATAAAAGAGGTTTCTAAATCTTTTGTCATTTCACTTTTCTGTAAGTTTCAATGAAGCAGACAAGAAATGCAAAATATGTTTTCTTTTCCATTTAAAAAAACATGTTATGCATTACTTCCCACGGATTAGAATTGTTTGCCAGTATTTTTATTTTTAACAAACATGGATGATGGGTATTTAATACAGCACATGTGGAAAGAAGCACACTGTGTCAGTATAAACATAAGTCAACTGTGACTTTGAATATTAATATGTACTGAAACGGACATATAACGTTAGAAGTTTGAATATATAGTTTGATCAAATACACAATGTTTGTGACCCTTATTTATCTGAAATTCTATTAATGTTTCCTCTGTCTTGAGGTCAGGCCTCAACTGCTTAAAAAAGTTTAACATATTCTCTTGGAGAGGTGTTTATAACCTAGAGCCTATTCTTCCTGGTTTATGAAAATGGGAGATACAGACGCTGCGTCCGAAATCGCATACTGCTTAAGTAGGTACTACATTTAAAATAGAACGTACTACCCGACCGTTAAAACAGTAGGTTCTATATAGTATGAATGTGGGTAGTATGAATGGAATT
>JAUCMS010000045.1:7563531-7575831 GCA_032357445.1 Enteromius radiatus
CAGGTGTGTTTGATTAGGGTTGGAGCTAAACTCTGCAGGACACCGGCCCTCCAGGACCGAATTTGCCTACCCCTGGCTTACACAATAAAAAAATGACTGAGAAGTTCTGAAGTGTTTGACAGTATAATTCAGAATCGAGTCATCAGTTTTGATCAGTAAGCCATATGAAATTATTTGTTGTCCAAACTGCAGACAGTTGTATTTACTCTGTGCACACATGTGCCAAAGCATTTGCAATTTGCTCAAATCAATAAGAAATTCCAATCTGATGTGAAAAAGAAGCGAATTGTTCAGAGATCTGAACTTAATGTTTTGGGAAATAAAAAAATAATTTGACAACTGAGCCAAAGCAATTGAGAAAAACTGTAATATCAACAGCATTTAGACAAAGTGCAGGTTCAGATCGACAGCTATTATATTACTTTGCATCAGCATAAGTAAACCTGTGAGGATTTCATTACATAATTATATTCTTTATATTAATAACCATTTGTTCATAATATTTTTGTAATAGATCAAATTAGCTGATTGGTCTAAAATATCAGATAAAAAATAAATACCTTTATCCATCTATCTTTGTAGATAAAGTGATTTCCGGTTAACTGTAATGTAAGCATTATTCCACAGGATTATACTTTAAGTGGGGAAAAGCTGTGTACATAACATAACTTCCAAGCCTTAAGAACTTGTTGATGAAAATTAGACAACACCACAGGTATTTTGTTAATATAATATGAATATATTGTATGTTATAAGAAAAACATAATGAGTCAGGTTCAAGTAAGCAATTTCTAAGACATTTCACTTTAAATGTATAATTTAAATTAAAAAAAAAATCCTTTGTTTCTAGGCCCTTGAAGAATTTCCTTTCTTAAATAATGATGTTCAAGATGTATGGAAGCTGGGCTGAAGGGAGAGACTGTTTGAAAACACCAAATTACTTAAAATTGTATTTTTTATTTCATTTTCGTTAAGTGGAATTTTTTATAAAACCCCAGAGCTGTTAATTCTGCAGGTTTAAATCTAAAAGCATTGTTTAAATCCAGACCACATCTTTCTCCTTTATCTTGTTGATCTGTTCAAATCTGTCACTTGAAAGGCTCATTGATGTTTATTGCTTGTCCTATGCAAACATGTGCATGAGTCATAAATGATGGAAACAGCTCTAGTGTCCCAGCCAGCCTCTCAGCATTTGGTGAGAGAGAGAGAGCAGCTTGTTCAGCATTGAGCAGAGAAGAGTCCGCACTGATCTGAGCTCTGAGAGGAGTGTGAACTCTTCCTGCTTACTGCACATGAGTGTCATGACAGCAGTGTGTGTCTTGTAAAACAGTAGTAGGTTTTTTTGGGGAGACGGATGCATGGGATTGTTGCATTGGATTTAAATGCTTAGGACCTTCTTCTTTTAATTAATGCTCCTAAATGTAGATCTATAGAGATATAAAGCATGCTATTTTCATCTAAAGTCTTTGTTTTAAGTGAAATCCTATAAATAATAATAAAAAAACATATGATTGCATTGTCAGTAACAATAGCAGTGACATTTCATGATTATTGATGCCAGTTTGCTGACCTCAGCTACTAAAATGTTAAAGAATTAAAAAAGCCATAGCATTACTATAAATAACAAATTAAAACAATGTTGTAGCTTTCAAATTCTGTAATTATAATTCTTAATACATTACTATTTAAAAGCCTAAGGCCAGCAAATGTTTAAAAAATAAATTTAGCTCTTCCATTCCATTATGGTGTTAAAGTGACAGTAAATAATTTCACATTGTTGCAAATTTTTAACAGGCTAAATGCAGTTTTTTTAATAGATTCTATTTAAAAAAGAATTGACTATATATTTTTTTTGTTTAAATAAATGGCCACCATAAGAGACTTCTGATATGAGTAATATATTGTTCTCCCTGACATCATACAGTGATATCACAAGCATACTGTGCTATTTGCATTGATAACCTAGTAAATTACCTTGTTTAAGATGTGTTCTCAGTAATTGCTTCTTTGCTGGAACTAATGCTCCTTGTTAATTAGTCCCACATAAATGAAAGAGATATACAGTGCAATATAGTCGTCATCCCGTGGGATCATTTTGTCTTTTAAGAGGGAGGGGAAAGGGAAGAATTGGTTTGCTCCTCCATCCTAAATTTTAATCTAAATGTTTTTACACCCTCTTGAACACCGTCTTATTGTTTAATACATTATTAAGGGTATAATCACAACAGTTGCAATCAGAAAATATGTTGTCGGCTACTTTACAAAGTAACAGTTGTAAATTGTCAGTTGTCATGTTTCGCATGTTTGCATGGAATGTGAAATAGATTCTTCACTTATTTTTCTCGTGAGAACCTTGTTTTTTAATACTTCTGAAACAGCGAGGGCTTTTGATTTGAGTCCATGTTTGGGACAGTATAAAGGGTCTTAAAAGAGTGGGGCCAGATAGTCTGGTGTAGGTGGCAAATGAATGCACATGTGGGCATTTTGGAACTTAGGCCTTACAGAGCTGGATTTTTTACCACAAATGAAAGGGGCATTTTAATGGCCTATCTTTTTTTCCCCTAGAAGGAATGAAATAATCAGACATCGTTTTGCCCCTGGCCTCTTGTGCCCTTCAGGGGTGTTGCATAATTGCATTTGGTAAGTGAACGGACACAGAGTTGTGTATTCGGCCATCCAACGAGCTTTTCAGATGACCGTCATGACCATATTTTCCATACGCCTAGAGTGCTTAGGGCTCGCAGTTGTGACACCGCAGATCTGCCCTCAGCTGTCCCGCAGAGACTGCCAAGAAAATTAACACTGCATTCTTCAAGATAAAAGACACTGTTACAGTACGACAAATGACATGATGGTTATTCCAAAAAATGTAATCTGGGATGATTCCCAGGAATTCATAGATGGATAAGATGGCGAGATTGTGAGGCTGTGTTGTGCACATTACTATGTGATTATCTGCATGCGTTTTTTTCAAATTGCATTTATATCTTCTGTGTTTATCAAATTTGTGTTTGAAATGAATTTCATTTTGTAAGGAGAACCTAATTCTGATGTTGCTCAAAAATAATAAATGCATGATGAATGCACATACAGTAGACATGCGCCATCAACTGGGTTTAATTTGCATAATTAACCTGACGTCAGCGCTATAATATATTTGTTACTGGTCAAAATGTTTTAATTCTCAGCAAAAAAGGTAAACAATTTTTTTTTGTTTTGGTCTCCTTTCCAAAAGGGAACTAGTTGGAACGAATAAACACAATTAATGTTATTTATGTGTTTTAATTCTGTTTATTATTTTATTATTATTGTCTGCAGAACAAAACACATAGCCAAAACTTGCAAAATCGTTAATTTTTATGAACTCCAGCTAGCATAAATGAACTTCTGTTGCAAGTGTAGCTTTTGTTCATTGATAATGTTAATTATTGACTAAAGCTAACTAATGATATCTTACTGTAAAATGATACCTATTGGTCTTTTGCACTTTAATCTGTGTAAAATGAATAACTTTATACATTTTTGTACATTGATTTATTGTATTTAAATGTTCATATATTTCTGTTATAAGAAAAAAGGTATTAAACCTGTTATTATGACTATTCTTTTTGCAACTAAATTTAAATATCGCAATAATACCGTGATAAAAGCATTAGCAATTAATCGCAGCATTAAAATTTGATACCGGTATATGCTGAAGTTTGCATTGGGTGCTTGTGTGAAGCACTGCAGTAGGGGAAACTCTATCAGCGCACACAGGGAACAGAGTGCATTATTAATGCCCAAGCTGCGTGTTCTGTCCGAGTGGCATTTCCCCAGTATAATTCATCCCTGTGGCTCATCTTCTGATCTCATGCATGCTTGCATGATCTCTGCCGTCTGGTTCTCTCTCCATAGTTAAGACAAGGACAAGGGATTACTCTCACTAATATCAGCATATGAGAGAGAGGGAGATTTACAGAGGACAGATAAAAGCAGACAGTTTCTCTCCCTAATGCAGTCAGCAGCTGCTGCCAACCTATAATCTGTCTGTCACCGTACATGATTTTAGTTTTTGTGTTGTTAATCATAAAAGATCTTACACAACCCCCTGGATAAAGGCAAAGTCATAGCTGCTGTAGTCTAATTTAGAGATACTAAATGTTTAATCTTGGTATAGTTTCAGGGTTGAAGGTCAGACCGATAACCTAGTTGGCTGGTTTATTTCTTCTTCCAGCTTGGTCCTTAGCAACATAGCATTTTATTTGCATGTGTGTATTTGAAAATAGCTCTATAAAGGTTTCTTATCAGGTCTTACGGGAAGCATGAGTTTACTGTTTTATGATCTATGGAGTTCATTTGCATTGTCATTGAAGGTGTTATGTTAAAAAGCTTATTTCTGCATCTATTGATGAATTGGGTCTATTGATGAATTTGAGAAACGCATCTCAAAGCAAATTATTTTTCCCCTTGAATTTCCCTGATGTGTTATGGTAACCATTTAACCGATGGCTTAGTCTGAGTAAAATGTCTGTGCTGACAGAGCTACTATTGATTTGAGACAATGTTATGGGATGCACATATCTGCCTCTCTGTATATCTGTCATTCTATCGATTGTCTATTCTATTAACTTTCTGGCTAAATATGTGAGTAAAATGCGAAAACATATTAACATAGTACATTTAATTATATATTAAATTTGATGAATGAAGATAATTAATTCTAATTTTAAGGGTGCAGAATGTAATTTTGACAGCTAATGGCTGAAATGATGCGGTCCAAATTTAAAATATTGTTTCTCCCTGCTCCCAGGAACAACTCCAGCTGAAAATGAAAGGCGATGAGCCTATACCTATTTAAATTGTAATTTGTTATTTTCTATTCAGCATATAGCATGTTGTATTTTTGTTAATAAAAGTTCTATGAGTTGGACGTTTCATTTTATTGTTGCTCTAATTGAATCAACCTTTTACAAGCTATTTAAAAGCAAGGAAAAGAGGGAAAACTCTAACAAACTCCCAACGGTGATACTGGTATTACTGTTGTTGTCACACATCGATTTAACCAGTGGGTCAATTTCCTCACCATCACAACTCTAGGACTTTTTAGATCAGGTCTGATCTCTGACTCAGTTTTTTTGCTGGATTGCTTCCATGGCTGCAATATACTGTGTTTTCTGGCAAACCAGGCTGGCAAAATATTATTGGATAAATTGTCAGTGGGTGAAATCAAACAGCCCAAAACAAAGAGTTGCACATTCGATATATAGCCCCAACCCTAATATTGAACTTAGCATGTTTCCTAAATATCTGCTAATGTATTATGGTGTTTTAATGATTTAGTGCAGTCAAAAAAATGATGTACAACACCTTTAATAAATATAATGGTAGTAATAATGAATAATATATAAATATATTACTGTTTCCTCCATTCCAAAACAAAGAAAATGTCTAAAAATTATCTGTCTGATTTCACACAGATGTCAGCTCTTTGCACACCTCTTTGTCAGTCTGTGTCTTAATCAACACTTCCTGATCTATCACCTCTTTGGAAACAGATAGACCTGTTTTTTTTTTTTTTTTGTTAGACCCTGCTCTTCCCCATTCTTGTGCGTGTATGGACGGGAGTTTGACATAGAGATTTCCCCTCTAGGCAGTGATCTGCTGTCCAGATCAGTCAGCGGGACCCACACGCTGTCAACATTGGAATTTGCATGGACCTATCTCACCTTCTCTCAGACCCTTTCAGTCAACCACTGTGCACATTTTGTATGTGAATATGAAACGTATTGATTAGCTTCATTGGTGTCCTGTCCCAAATTAAGTACTTGCAGTCTTTCAGTGGCTGCCATATGTGTGTCCACAAAGTTTTTGCTTTCAGTTTTAAGTTGGGTTCTTACAAGCCACTGTGGCTTTTATGGCAGACTACTACCCAGAAGCCTATGCATCACTGTGTCATCAAAGTGTGGTCTTGGAAGGGAACTGAATAGGCTTAGAGTTGCATTTAGGAAATGCAGGCTTTACCTTCCAGGCGTAAGCGTGTGTGTATATAGTGATTGTGTGTGTCAGCCAAGTCTTGCTTTCAAATCAATATTTTAAGTGGCCAAAGTAGTCAAAAAGTGTGGACTGAGTACACTCCTCTTTTTTTAGGTGTTCCTTCAGTGTTGTTCTGTTGTGTGTGTGTGTGTGTGTTATTTTCTTCAGTTTAACTTGACTCTGGACAGTCTGTCTTTCCTCTGTTACTGCTTGGCTTCAGGCTCTGGCCCATGGCCTTGCCAAAGAAAACAAGCCCCTCCTTGTCCTGGGAAAGTAGCTCTTTGTGTCTGTGTGTTCCATTGGGTTTATCAGTTGTAAAGACTGTGTCTCACTGACTTTGACTAGAAAATTGTAAGTGGAATTGTAAGTGAAAGACATGAATACTAATGTGTGAGAAAATGTGTCTCAGACATGAAGTGTTTTACGTGTGTGTGTATATTATTCATATACAGGGAGGTGTGAAAGAAACTGTTTTTAAGGTGAAGCTTGGTGAGTATCTAGTTCTTTTTTTTGTGGCTGTTCTGGTGTAACAGGAAGTTAAATGAACTATTTGTATCTTGCATGTGGCCTAAGAAGAGGAAGATTGGTTGTGTGTGTCTGTCATTGTATTCTGCCGACAGTTGCTACTGCAAACCACCTTCTCTGATCATCTGTGTTAGGAAGTGATCTAATATAAGAGTAAGCGATAATTCTGATTAAGCTTAGCTAAAAAATGTATGGCATTTTGGTAGTGATTCACAATATGCCAGTACTGTTTTATCGTTTAAGGGCCAATGTCAGTAGTGTTTTGGCTGACACTGTTTTTGACTAATTGTAGTACAACAACTAATCGCATGCTCTATTACTGTATAGATGTATATGTGCCTCAGTGTGGAGATTCTCCGTGAGCTAGTTTCAGTAATACATGGGCTTTAAAAGACAGACAGCGAAAAGCACAAGTTATTCCTCTTGGGTTTGTTGTGTGGTCTGTGTTTGGCTCTTTAGATGTGCAGTGTAAATGCGTGCATTTATCCGCCCCTGTGATTGAGCCGCAGTGTCATTAAGAGCCGCAGGAGCCCTGAGTAGTAATTATAGCTAATGAGACACAGGTAGTCTGCCTAACACTTAACACTCCTATAAATAAGTGTTTGGCTGCCTGTGTGGTTTTTGTTTTAGCTCTGCCAGACCTTTTTGCACTGGTGTGTTGGGGACCGTGTGCAACCGAGTTTATATAACCACCGTTTGGATGAATGGATGGATGGCAGGAGGTAATCTGTAGCTTTAGTCCTGCAATCCCAGCTCAGGTTCAGTCAGATTCAACCTGGTTTACACCCTTAAGCGCACATTTTATGTGTTTGAGAAGATAAGGTGTGGATGTGTAACTTTTTCACATGTCTAGGATTTCTGTACTGTACAGGTTCATGTTGACATTTGTTTCTGATCCCTTGATGCAAGTTGATTTTCCTGCTCATTTGCTGCCCAATGAACCTATGCGACTTTGTTCTTTTTTTGTTTCCTCAGATTGACGTGACTCAACCCTTGTGGCCTGTCGCTCAGTTTGACACAACCCCCAACACCCAAAGCTCTATGGCCCTCGGGTATGTCTCCCACACCTCTTCTCTGCTTTTGTCTACTGCCAGTATATTTTATGTTCTTGGCCTGCTATTAATCCTGTCTTTCACATGAAAGGGACAGTTCATACAAAAATATAAATAAAATGTATAATATTAAATAAAATATATAATATTATGAACAAATTTAATTTGGGTTTTTATTACGTCTAAACTGTGATCAACATCCATGCATAATAATATAAGCTTGTGTGTGCATCATGTGCATATGTGAACCCTAAACTTGTGGCTTTGGAGTGACATGATTATAAATTAAATGATGACAGTTTTAATTTTCGGGTAGCTGTACCTTTAATTGTAAAACTATAAATAATACTAGACTTGAATCCATATCGATATATCTCACAACTCCTGCCAAAGTACGCGATTCAACAGCAGCATTTGAAACGGGATATGTGGATGGTTACATGCTGTGAGGTTTTGCGGACAGTGGATTGAGCAGAGTCATGTTGAGTAAAGTCAAAATTGCAGGATGACGGTTACATCATACTGCTTTACCGATTGCTTCATCAAAAAGACAATCATCATAGTCTGTGCAGATGGTCTCGCTGTTGTGTTAAAAACAGGAAGAAAATTCCTTTGGGAAGTCTGAATAATCAAAGGACGGTAGCCACAGTTCAGTGGTTCTGCGGTCATCATTAGTCAGATGTGAGTCACCACCACCTCACAGACTCAAGCGCTGATGGTCATAGCCTGGAGGTTGAGATTCCTTCATTGAGGTTCCTTGATATGGAGGTCTGCAGGTTTGACCCCAGGTAGCAATGACCCATGGGCTGGAGTTAATTAGATTCTGCTCTACTGTTTAACCATTGAGTGCCATGGGACTGTCATTGCAGTTGGGCGAGAGTAGTTCATAAATGACAAAATGTCATAGAAGTAACCAGTCTAAAGAACTTTTCATAACAAGATGATTATTTGGTGCAAAACTGTGTTTGAACAAAAAATTTGAGTGAACAGCAGTAATTGCAACTGCTTGTGCTGACTTGAGTATTTGCTTAAAACTTTAGAGGTGTTCACGGACAGACTGTATTGCTATATGACAGTGAATAGGAAGAATCCACAACCAGCTCTGTACTCTGTACTTTTTTATATGGTTTGGTAACATGCCATCGATAATGCAAAAATCGAAACCGCTATTTAAACAAAGTGCAAATACTGTTTGGATGTTCAAGCAGGTGTCAGAAACAGGAAGTTGTACAACGCTTTTTGTATCAGTGTAAATGGGGTGTTTTGGGTTTTTACTAAGAGCCACCTACTGTAAGAAGGTAAATTTTGCAGTTTTTTTGGTCTGCTCATTTTTACACATTGGTGTAAAATCGCATGAGTAAATTTGGCTGGATTTGTGCCACACATTTATATTGGTGCGAGCCATTTTGTTCAAATGTAAATAATATTGCTGTATGTGCCCAAAATAAAACGGCAAAAATATTTATTTCCAGCAAGTTGGCCAAACAAGTCTTTGGTTGAGTCATTGTTATAATACGAATAATAAGCTGACTTCCACATAGTTTACTAACATTACTATTTTTATCAGCCTAATTAGTAGCATTAATGTTATGAATATGCCACATTTGCATATTTATTTTCTGTGGGAGAATCAACCTACAGATGGTCTTTTTTTTTACACTTGTCCTTGCACATTGAGTCTTTTTGAAATCCAGGTTAGTTCAATTAAAATTTGTGTTTGTTACATGCATAATTGGATGCCCCTGACAGATCTACAGAAACTAGAGAGAAATCTCATCACTGTCGAAACTGTGTGGGATGTTTCTTCAACATATTAGCCCTGAGTCAGCCAGTGAGGTGACTGAGGTGAGTTTGTTTAGTGTTGAATAAAGACTGTGTGAGGAACAAGCTGTGTGTGTGAGAACAGCGAGTAACAGCTTCCTGTCAGTTGGTTGGTCATCTGTTGAGCATGTGAAAACAATGTTAAATTAATGATTGACAGTTGACTAGAACGTGGTTTAATGATGTTTGTTTTGTATTTTGATGTGCGCGTAATATATGTTTCCTAGCTTGAGTAATTCAGCTAATCTGTCTTAAATCCCTTTCGGGTTAAGGAGATGTACTAGCCTAACAAGTTAGATCCTAGGTATATGTTTGTCTCACATTCTCACCTGATGACAACCCTTTAGTAAAACAAACCATGTCAATCAACCCCAAAACCAGACCCTGAAGCAAGTGAACAAGAAGAAACATACAGGGGGTGTAAATAAAACACAAACGGAAAGGTTCGTTAGATAACATTTTTGTGGCTGCTGAAAACGGCATCCTGTGCAAGACAGGATACATGAATCAGGAACAATCTGCAACTACACCATTTCACGTAAAAGCCTGTTTCCTAAGAAAAGATATGGCGAGCAGAGATGTGTGTTCGTACAATAGCAGGACTTGATGTGGTGCCTCGCTGGTGTAGTTTGTAAATTACTGCATCATTCACATCGTCATGCTGCTTGAAAACTGATCTCGAACCAATCAGTTTCTAGAGAGATGCTCAGTATCAACACTCTGCGGTGTTAAAGCGCTGATTCAGGAGCGGTTTCGTCTTCAGTTTACTGTGCAAGCTGGTTTTCCTGTTTTGCCCATGCGGGTCTTTGTGTTTCTGGACCAGAGCAGTGTTAAGCATTGTTTCTACTTCTTCCCCTCTGACATTCCTGTGCTGATTTGAATCTGGGGGCCTACCTCTCTCTCTATTGTTCCCCCTTCCATCATGCTCGGCTGGACTGCAACCACCCTTAGGGGCCAGAACATGCACATGGGTGCACTGAGACGCTCCCATGAGCAACCAGCACTTTGGACTCCGTTGTCTGATTTGAAGGGATTCTCAACTCAAAAATGACAATTTCTCTTGTTATTTCCCCACCTTCATGCCATCCCAGATCTTTATGACTTTCTTCAGTGGAACATGTATGGTGATTTTTCTTTAGAAAAGTAATACATTTCTGGGGGATGAATCAGTGGGCCTAATTATATCTGGTAGTTTCATGCATTTTCGTTGATCAGATGTCTGATTTGTTAAAACTTTGGTGTTACACTTAGCCACATAAATGTGTTGTTGCAAAATGCATATAAATCCAATCTATAATTCCTGCACTATATTTAAATTTAGTCAAATTCTCATCAAAGAAATCATAAGATAAGCACTATATTTTGTTAATTAATGAAGATGATGTGTTGAGACTCTGTGTCTGGCTTTGTTTACTTCACAGCAGTCATCCGCGGCAATGTATTAGTTCAGTCATATCTGACTATAATGTCATATAGCTTATAACATGCTCACAAGTTTATTATTTTAAAAGGTGCAATAGAATGGATTGATATAGTATTTTAACATTTTGTCTGATATCTATAATGTATGTGGCTTAATGTATGTTGCCTGTTTTTCAGTTGGATAATTTAATAACAAGATTTACACAAATATCTGAATAATGACGTGTCTTCACTTGGTTCCACTGTAGAAATTGCGCCAATGAGATCATTTAGAGCCTGAGTTTGCACAATCGTAGCATTCGTTTACATGGAGAATGTGGTATTAATGACCTATACCACTAGTGGGCAATCAGAATGTTTTGGCTTTACTTTTCAGGATGTTTGTGGCACACTCTATGTCAACATGTTGTGAAGTGTGATGTAAGCACTTTGCATTAGAAGAACTTGTGCATGAGAAGTGATGTGTGCACAAAGGACTGTGACTTCTCATGCAAGTTTCACAACAGGCTTACATCATGCTTTATATTTAATGGCTTAAAAGTTTTTGTTTTACTTCAGAAGACATTTGATTCATCAGCTAGGGTGGTATAGGTTATCGCATGCTTGTTTTGTCTTAGCTTTGATGGTCCAATCTTACAGAGATGGATCATTTTTCTAAAAATACTCTGTTTGTGTACCATAGAAGACCGTCACACATCTGGGACAGTATGTGAGTGAGTAAATGATAGATGAATTGGTTGCATGTCACTTTAAAGACAACATCATGGTGTTTCTAACAGTGTTAACTTTTAAATGTGATCCATTTGTGATGGAAATAAAATATTCAGTGGTAAAAATGTTGAAAAAAGGCTTAATTTTATTCTTAAGTGATAAGGATGTTCGTAAAAAACTGAATGTTAAACTAAAGCGAGAACGTGGTTGTTGACAGCAGTGTCGTCAGCAGAAAAGTTATTTCATATGCTGGGAAAGTTCTTCCTGTGATAGACTTTTTGTAGAGACTGCATTTTATTTTTCAAAGATTCATAGCTAAATAACTTATTACATCACAGATATCACAAAGACATAATTTTAAAATCAGAAACACAAAAGACCATGACATGGTTATAAAGGACATGGTTAACCTGCAGAGTGATAATTCAAATAAAACTAGTGTGTTCATCAGTAGTTTATGCTTTGTTCAAATACATCTGAAACCTGAAATGATTTTTGTAAATCCAGTGGTCAAATGCTGAGTAGTCGTCTGTCTGATGTGTGAATGTCCACCAAACTGAAAGAAAGTGTATGTAAGCGGTAAGCTATTTTAGAAGCTGAAAAAGACTAATTGGGGAGTAGAGCTGCACGATTCTGGAAAAAATAAAGATAAAGATAAAGTAAAGATCACGATTCTCTCACGATTCTGGAGAACTTTTTTTATTTTAAAGATTTACCCCTTGAAAAATAGGTTATCAAACTGTAGTAAAATAGC
>JAUCMS010000045.1:7577117-7593228 GCA_032357445.1 Enteromius radiatus
TATATATATATTATTATTAATAATAATTGTTTAAAAGAAGATAAATGTGCCAGTAATCAAATAAACATTTAATTGTGAAAATCTTTCCACAGTATTGATTTTTATTGTGTGTTATGGATAGAATTGCACAGTAGTATAAGCACCAGATTCTTCTCTCTCTCACAAAATGATTTACATGCACATACATTTGTTTTACCTTGTCCTATGGTTTGCTAGCATTGCTTTTGACCACCCCTAGAGGGCAGACTTGTAAAGAGATTTAAACAATGGCGCACGCACACTGAGAAAGAAAGTTTGGCAAAGTCTGAACTTATTCTTCTCGTTCTCATGCTACTTAAATCTTATGCAACACTATTAATTTGTTGGGCGCTAGATATCAAAGGGTCTTTATGCCAAAAATAGGAAACACTGTTGTAGCACTAACATAAAAATACATTAAGAGATTATTTCATAACAATCTGTGTGCATATGTTTTGTCTGCTCACACATTAAGGAACTGAAACATTACATGGCTTGTCTTCACACGGAGCTTAAGGGTGTGTGCGTTTCCTGTGAATCATTTGCACACACTTTTCTGTTCTGTCACTCTATGTGAGATATGAGTCTTGTGAGCGAATGAGGTTATATCAGACCACTTTTGGAACAGAGAACTTTCTGTATGGTGTTGAGGTCATTTCCTTCTTCTGGAGCTCCTGTGTGCCCTCCTGGTGGCGCTGTGGAAGTTTTATATTTTGAAAGGCTCTTAACTAGGACCGACTTGTCCTTCACTTATAATACTCACTCTTCAGAAGAGTTTTAAAACAAACTTGTACACTTTATTATAAGCTAATCCGAAAATTCATATACTTTCCAATTTAAAAGTGTGTGGTTGCATATTAAATGTGTATATGTGTGTGCAGGAATTGATCATCAGATCAGATTTTTAAAAGGTTGTAATTATAAATGTTTTTTGCAAGAGTCACCCATAACTCCATGCTCTTTCGAAGAATCAGTTTATATTGAATAGAAGTTCATAAAGCAAGTCAGTGTCAGTATTATTATGCCCATTGTCAGTTAAAGCACTTGAATATGTTACAGTGAGTCAGCAAAAAGGCCCACTATATGCAAAATGCTCCCAAACACAAACATTTCCATTAGTTTTTTTTTTTACCTCACAATGCCTTACATTTCTCCAGAAAACTCAAGTATTTCTCTTGCATCGCTGTATAAATGTGCTCATATGCCTTTTATTTGTACAGATTGGCTTTATATGTTTGCGTTTTTTACCAATGTAAAGTTTGACAAACATATCTGCAGTTAAGCAGATCAAACACGCCACATAAACTAGTTCACCCACTGCCCTGCTTTAAACTGGAAGTGAAACCATCAGTGTGTGTGTGGGCGTGAGATATTTCAACTGTTTGACAGCATGCCTTCTGAGGTAATTTTTATTCTTTTTTTCATCCAGTGGAAGGGAAATATGTAAGGGAAGTTATAGATAGAAGTGTGTGTGTGTGTGTGCGGGTTAGAAGTAAATGTGAAGAGCAGCTCTAGTTTTAAACCTGATAAAACTTATCAGAGCACAGCAGCACACTGAAGACGCCACGCCTTCTCACTTTTTTTGTTAATGCACTCCCTAGCCATCACAGACAGATGAGTCTCCCTCCCTCCCTTCCTTTAGAAAGGAGAAACGTCTGGGCGTGGTTGGTGACAGCTGTGTTTTGATTGGACGCTCTTCCAGGCGTACATTATCTCCCGTTGGACATGTCCTGGCTCCGCCTAGATAACGCACTGGAGCTGAAAGACTCCGCCCACTGTTGTCAAATCATCACATCAAAGTGTTCAGTCCATCCTGCATGAACAGACAGGTAGTAAGGTTGGTCTCTGGCTGTGTGAAAGCTCAAGTGAACTTTAGGTTGCGGTTTGTGAAGTGCTCGCAGCTGGCCTGTGGCATGTGGAGTACGGGCAGGTGGAAGAACTCAAGGGCTGGATCTACAGGTGCTCTCTCTGTTACCTCATCTTGGATCCACCGTCGACAGAGATAATCTCCACTCCGTCTGGCTGCTTGTTTTTGTGTGTAGACACCTCCAGGTTTAACTGACACGATAGAAAGGAACCAGTGGTGCAGTCCAAGTTTGACAAGCTGTGGTTTTCCTGGGTGGAGGAGCCGTTCTGCGGTTGTCTGTCCAGTCACAGACAGCCTGATTCCTCAGAGGTGATGGTGGGTGGCAGGGCCGTCACTGTGTGCCCGCACAGGCGCCTGGAGTGAAAGTGTCACAGTGCAAACATGGAATTCCTCAAGAGTCTTGTTCCCACGGTCATCTCCGGGGACGGCGGGCTGCCGGCATCGGACACAGGGGGAGTATGGCCGCGGGAGACCGGCCCTCGCTTGCTGAGGATGAAGAGGCTGGTTTCACAGTCCAATGAGGAGGAGCAAGATGGATCCGGACTAACTAGCCGACCGGCTGTCCGTCTTCAACGGCATCGTGCCAAAGGTACCGTCAGGAAAGAGGAAGGGATGTGAATTTAAACATGATTTTTACTGTGTTGCAAAGAGAGTACTGTTTGATTTGGAGGCGTGTGTGCAAGGTGTGTGTTTGCACCATTTTTGTTTATAGTTCTGCTGTGATATAAGATAAATTGCCGACAAGAGGGAACAAGCAAATACTTTGTGTAAGCGAACTATTTGCAAAGTCTTAAGTTGGTCATTACTGAGAATTATTCAAAAAGCAGGAACTTGAAGGTGTTTTATGTAATACAAATGGAGAAAGGGAGCAGTATTGTCATGAGTGAAGTAATCTCATCACTCTGAGTTTATTGGCACTGAACCAGGTTGGTATTGTTTTGAAACATGACTACAATGATGTATTTGTCAAAGTGAGTTATTGTTAGAATCGCTGTTTCCAACCTTGAGCTTCATGTTAAACATGAAGACACCAAATGTGAGGTTTTGCTACCATTCAAAGTTAAAGGAATTACTAAACATTATTATTATTATTATTAAAATGTATATTACCATTATGATAACACTTTATAGTAAGGTTCATTAGTTAACATCAGTTAACATGAACTAATAATTCTATAGCATTTATTGCTTAATTTCCGCATTTACTAATGGATTATTAAAATTTCAAGTTGTGTTTGTTAACTTTAGTTAATAATAGTGGTAACACTTCCCAACTTACACTTTACCTTGTCATTTGTTAAGACAAGTTAATATATGAACCAACCTTAACAAGCAATGAACAATACATTTTATTATTGTTAACATTAGTTTATAAAAATACAACTGTTCATTGTTAGTTCATGTTACCTCGCAGTGCATTAACAAAAAAAATTATACTTTTTTGACGAGAACACAGTAAATTGATTAAAAGTGATGGTTCATAATAATAATAATAATAATAACTATGTAGTGTATGTAGTCCATAGAAAATGTCAAGGCACTGCTAACTGGAGAAATACAAAGCTCTTCAGATCAAAACTGATTGAACTGCCCAGTTTGGTTCTGGATGATTTATTGGTGTATATTATTTAAAATAAATAATTACCAATCTTTCATCAAATGCGTCTGTCACCAGACTCTTCCCACTAACCACCATTCGTCACATATAGACCGCTTTTAATGATCCATTCATGTAGTCAATTCCCGAAGGATAAAGTTACACCCTAATTCTTTCCTGTCGCATGTCCATTTTAATTTGGAATCTGTCAGATTATGAAGTGAAATTGCGAATATTGTTTTAATTTTTAGGCCGATGTACTAAAAAGAAAAACAAAGTTGACTTTGGGTGCCTGTGTGAAAGTTAAGAAAGTCTTTGTTTTGTTAAAAGAGACTGATTGTTAGTTGTATATGTTCTGCATTTAATCAGGCAGTACAGTGTTTGCTGACACGCACTTGGCTGCTGGAAGCAGATGAATGCATTTGTGTCCATAAATGTATTGAAGCTTCACAAGCACAAATCCCAGACAGGGTCATATGGGGATAAATGAAGATCTTTGTGTGTCATTCACTGCTGATCCAACTACGACCACTCTTCTTGGTATGTCAGCTCCTTGGTTACAGGAAAACAGTGTGGGGAGTGTGATGTTGCATCACTGCATGTGACTCTGCATTCAAAATGCAAATTGGCCACCACGCATTCAAATATGATGGAAAACACCAGTTCAAACTGGAACGTGTTTTTTTTTTTTTTTGCTGTATTCTTCGAAGGTTGAAGCCTGAGCTTCTCTAAGTATGCGCTGATAAAGTTATAACATGGATAGTAGTCTCTCTGTGTGTGTGTGTGTGTGTGTGTGTGTGTGTGCTTGCAGTTGTTTACATTGCAACCAAACCACACCTCGTTCTTCCCAAATTGATGAGTCTTGAATGTTCAGGTGAGGATTTGGGTTTTAAATATGCCTGCCAGGACATGCTCATGTTCCCAAGTGTGTTTAAATGCTCCACATCAGTCAACTAGTACTCTTAATGTACTGAAAGTAGCTATCACTCAGTTTGTTGAATTAAATGAATATTTCTGATGTTCTGCCCCCTTTAAACGTGTGCAAAAATGTAGTGTATACCCTACCATTCAACAGTTTTTTTGTTTGTTTGTTTTTTTTTTTGAAAGAAGTCTCTATTTCTCACCAAGGCTGCATTTATTTGATCAAAATTCAGTAAAAATATTATTATTACAACTGTTTTCTGCTTTAATGTATTGTCAAATGTAATTATTCCTGAATTCTCATCAGCCAGTTGTGCCTAATATTTTTGTGGAAACCAAAGATTAGAAAGTTCAAAACACCGGCATTTATTTAAAATAATAAAAAATATTTTGTAACATTGTAAATGTTTTACTGTCACCCTTGATCTATTTAATGCATATAATAATAATAATTCATATTTTCAAAAAAGGGGAAAAAAACACACTGACCCTAATCTTTTGACCAGTATATGATAAACACTGTCTGCAAAAGTAGTTTAAAATATAAAAGTTACAAATATAAAGTTACAACAGTTTAAAAATGAATGCCCAAAAAACACTGTTCACTTTCAGTAAGTTAAATGTACTATATATTCCATATAATTGCATATAAAATTGTAAGTTTCATTTTGGTTATTTAAATCTTAAATTTGATGTTTAACAGTGTTTGTTGTTTTATTTATGATTCACTCTTTCTGTGATGCTGCATTGATTGACAGGTGTGCGTGTGTGTGTGTGTGTGTGTGTGTACGCACATGTATTTGCGATTTTATGATGACTACAGCATTAAATCACTGGCTGTCAGGATGAACTCATTAATAATGCTTGTAAGCTCTCTGCACAGCGCAAACTCTCATTTATTGATAATGAAATGATTGTTGATTACTTTAATGATTTTTTTTTTTACTCAAACAGCTCTAATTGTATTTATAAAGGGTGACTCTCAAATGTATCTAATTGTTTTTCTGGACAGTTTTCCTTTGCAGAAAGTAACTAGTAATAGATTTACAAATAATCAACTACCTCTTTGATTTTAGCCTGTAGTTGAACCTTGAAGCTCAAGAGGCAAATTCTCATTAATCGCTTTGATTTGTTTTTGAATTGATATTGAATGAGTCAGTGTTGCCATTTATCTTTCTGTGGTTTGGCAGGAACATTTTTCTATTTGGTAGGGTAGTGGCCATCCCCAGCTCAACCTGTTTCTTCAGCTGGAAGGCAGCTTTACAGACACACTTACATAGACCTGCTCTCTTTGCTGCGTTACGTAACTGATGTTGCTGATATTACTGCTGTTTTGATGGTGCTTCTGTTTATTGTGCTTCTGCTGTGGTTTCCAGGGCCGCTGATCTGGAATCAGTGATCGCAGTCAAACAGACACAGTAGCTCTCCAGCCACACCCTCTCTCTCTCACTCTTTCTCTGGTACAGCAGTCATGTGATCATCAGACTTCACTTCATTAAACAGCAATAGAAGTTTATCTTGGAAAAATGAGTGCTTGTGCATGTGGTGTTTTCTGTCATGCAGCATGTGATTCCTAATCAGGACTGGATGAGCAGAAATGCAAGTTAAGAACAGGTCGCACTTGCAAACGGTTCATAAAGTTGAACACTATAGTTGACAAAGCTGACAAAATAAACAATTCACCAGGAATGCATTGTATTTATCTCCATCATTTCTTTCGGGCTTGCACTCCCTTGTGCTGGTTTTCTTTCACTGCCTTTTATTCCTTTGCAGTTGTTTGTTAGTTCATTGCTGCTTTCATTCTCTTTTCATTATCTCATTCTTTTTCATGTTTTACTTTCCATTTAATTGTTTGTTCATTCCTTTGTTTTACCTTTTTTTTATTGCTCTTTTGTTCGTGCACCCTCTTTAAAGGAATAGTTAACATTTACTCACCCTCATTTTGTTCCAAACCTGTTTAGGTTACTAATGTAATGTTACAAAATAAGACATTTTGTAGAATTTTGATGAACCAGACAGTCAAAGGTTTGATTACCAGCATTCTTCAGAATATTATAGGTTATGTTTAACATAAGATAGAAACTTGTACAGGTTTGGAACAACATGAGGTTGAGTAAATGGTGACAACATCTTCATTTTTGGGTGAACTGTTCCTTTAATTTCATTGCAGCTTCTGGGATGTGCTGTGGTGCGACTGGTAACACAAGCGTTGACTAGAGTGGCCGTTCCGGGGTGTAACGCTCTGCAGACATGCAGTGTGAATAGTCTAAGCTTTAATGGGAGGGAAAGCCCCTAATACTTGAGAGCAGCCACATATTAAGTGTTTCTTGGATGTAATAGTAAATTAAGGAATGATCATATGACTTTTTATGTAGGGGTGGGCAATATGACGATTTTTGATCGTGGACGATAAAAATTTCTCCACTATTTGTTTTTTAAGGAATATCATAGTATCGTGCTATTTTATCATTTCCGTCTCAATATGCTGTGACATACACATCAGTGTTAACTCGGTGGTGGAATTACACTGCACTTATTCACAATATTACTAAGAAATTTATCACATATGATTTATGGTAATGCTGTCAAAAACACACAGCGTTAAACACTTCTGCTTGTGTCTAAAGTGAAAGTAAAAAATCAAGAGAAAAACATGCCTGTGTATTAGATGCAGCTCTTAAAGGCACAGAACTAAACATGCCACCGCTTGTCATTAAAGGGATAGTTCACTCAAAAATTATAATTGTCATTTATTTACTCACTTACATGTGTCCCAAGTTTTGCTAAATATTTTCGAATTGCCTGAAAAACCACCTCATCCTTTTGTTTCGGGCCCTTTTTGCTCTATTTTTTAGTTTACTTTTCCCTTCACTTATTTGACCACCTTTCACTCGTGTTTGTCACTTTCATTTGCTTGCTTTATTTTGGCTTTTTTCATTTTCTTGTTTTACTTTTGCTCGTTCATACCCTAATTCTTTCATTCTTTTTCAGTCCCTTCTGTTTGGTCTCACACTTGTGTTTTTCTTTTATTCTTTCACTTGTTCTGCCATTTGTTCATACTTTCTTCTTTCATCGTTCTTTCTTGCGCCTCTTGTCCTCTTTTCTTGCTTGGTTGGTTTCTTTGTTTGTTCTTTCCTTCTCTCTCATATGACTCGGCGTACTGTATTTAGCCGTGTTTTGTCAGTTTTTGGGATGGAGGGTGTTATAGAGATCTGGTGCTGATGTGTGTGAGCGTCTCTGCTGACTCAGAGGTGCGATCAGTGGAAATGTTAGGCTAGATGTCCCCACCCCCCCCCTCTCTAACACACTGGGTTTCACCACTTTGCAATAATGTCTCTCTCTGCAGAGTGTGTGTTTGTTGCTTTGCTGCTGACAGGTGCGCTTGTTCCTGGCAAGGTGTGCAGTGTCCTGCGGTCTCTAGTATGCACTGCTACTTATAGGGTGTTGTGATTCAGCTGAAATGTTTCGGTGTGGCACAGGCTCCTAAACACCAAGTGGTTCATGCTATTTCATAAACACTTGACCTCCAACGTTACTGGAAACAAAGTCGTTTTGTGGCCAAACCAGATTTGTTAACGTATCTGCTGAAATTTCTTACAGTTTGTTTAACAGGACTGTGATCAGTGGACGTTTTGGACAGTTTGCATTAACAGTACGACGCATTGGTACCAGTGTTGAGTATAACATGTTACCACTAAGTAACGTTACTGTAAATTATTCACAGAAAAAATAAAGTAAGGGATTACTGTTCACTTTTAGGTAATTTAATTACAGTTACTTATAAAGTACTTGAGTTACATACTGTAAATAATTTAAAATCTAAATTTACAGTCTAAAGATAAAATTGAATGCAGTGTCTTTAACGCTCTGTGCTCCAGCACGTTCACTTTCAGTTTTTCCTAATTCACTTGAAGTATCTACTTTTTAAATGAATGAATTCAAATCAAACGAATGTTCTGTTTTCCGTATGAAAGCGAGGTACAGTATTATGTTCTGAAAGTTTAGTGTCTACTTTTAAGTGAACAAAAACATTATCTGATTATGTAATCCATAACGAAGTGAGGTACAGTCTTTCCTGGATCTAAGCTCATGCAGTCACTTCACCTAGGTACAACAATTAAAATATTAATATAAATGTTAATGTTATTTTTACATTAACCTCTATGGATTTTACTAGTTTTGCTTCTCATGAATATTTTGCCAAGCTGGAATGTATTGTTTAACATTTCTTAAGCTTTTGTGTTCAGATATTTTGCATAGTATTTCTATTTGTTAACCAAGAAATTTTTTTTTTTTTTTTTTTTTTTTTATGAAAATGTTTATGTATTACAGCTGTTTCAAAACTTCTTATTCTTTCAGTTTGAGTCAAACATGGAAAGTTTATTAGCTTTATTTCTATTGTCTATGCTTTAAGGTTTAGCCTACAGGAATTTTTAAGATGTAGCCTATTAGTGATTTAAATAATTAAGTGACTTATTGAGTAACTGAATTAGTCTGAAAAGTAATTTAGAGTAATTAGTAAAGTAATTTAAAACAAAGTATTGACGATGTAATTGTAAATAATTACTCTTTGAAAGCAACTTACCCAACACTGGTCAGTACCACACAGTACTGAAATTAAATTCATGCGTTAAATGGACATCTTACAATTCTTGAACATTTAATTACACCATTTTTATTACCTCTTTTTTTTTTTACAGGTGACTTTTTACCTCCAATAAAATAAACTTAAGATCCTTTTAAAAGGACTATCCCAGATGTTTATTAGAGGACAGTAAGTTCAAGTCTGTGCTAATGCTTCTTTGCACAGCTGTTGTCTGGACTTTGTATCATGGGAGATGCAGTTTCACACAAGGGAACCTGCTTTGCTCTGTCTGTTTAAAAACTTCAGCAAATAGTACAGCCTCAGATAGAATTACTGTTCGTATTGATCAGCCTCTCTTTCTCTCTTTTCTGTCCTTCTCCATCATTCACCCTCTTTCAGCCTTATTCCTTTTTTGGCTCTCCTTTTCCCAATGCTTGGTGCAATAATGCACAGCCCAGGAAATGCACTCTCACTGTGGCCTCATGGGATTGAAAGGCCTTCATGAACTCTCTCTCTGTCAGTGTATGCCCTGCTCACTGTTTAAAAGCACTTACAGTCTGTCTTCTTCTGAAACATCAGCAGCTGATCTCTGAACAGAGTTCCTCTTTCATCTTAGCATATGGTTGCTGCATTAGATTTGAATGAGCATAAATCTGGATCAGAATCTGAAGTCCCATTCAGACTGTCAGCCCAAATACAATTAAAATCTGATCATATTAAGTCTGAACAAAATCAGATTTTTGCTGACAGTCTGAATGAGGCTTGATTTAGTTGACCATAATTCTGATTTGGATCAGAATCTGATTTGGTGATAGTAACCCTGGGATAGGGTTTGAGTTCAGAATCTGTATCAGAATATTGGTTTGAGTTTGGGTTTGACTTGCTTATCTGGATCATAATCTGCTTTATATTCTGTAAATCTATGGTTTGAATTATGTGCTCCTGATATGGATTAGAATCTGATTTAGTTACTGTAAAGCTTGAATGGAATTTGATCAGGACCAGAATGTGATTTAGAGCAGAATCTGGTTGGGTAACCTGGGGTTCAGTTTGAATTGGTATGTTTATTTCTTGCTCAGAATCTGGTCTAGTAAGCGAAGAGTTGGATTTGAGCATGTTTCTGCTGTATTTTAGTAGTTGGTGACAGTCGCACCCTGTTGACAATAGAACAGCATTCCTGCTGTGTTGAGCAGGATTCTACTGTTTACCCTAAACTGTGTGTTTAAGAGAGGGAGATGGCAGTCTTTGGCCATCATGTGATTCTGGACTGACTTATTTTACTGGGTGTGGTGCATGTGGGAACAGCAAGTTAGCAAACCTAACCTACTCAGAAGTGCAGAGATACACTGCTTTGGTAATGCAGAGGTACAAAAACAGATAATATTATCAGAAAAAGTTATTTTCTAAGTCATGCCATGTTCTGTCATCATACACCTGTACTCAGATAAGTGCACACAATGAGCTCACTTTCACAGGAAGTGTTTAAAAGTAGCATTCCGATCAGTTTTTTCCTGACTATCAGCACCAGAGATTGAAGGTCTGAGATTGCGTCGAAACCGAAAACTGAGAACTGACCTTTCCAGAATTTTGCTTTCTTACTAATTACATGACATTTTTTACTCACTCAGCCAGCAATTGGAGTGGCTCTGTTCGGCGTATCCATGAGCGTAACTGCATATAATGTGTTTTGTCTGTGCATGTGCGTATGTTTATGTTTGTGTGTGAGTGTGGGAGTGGAAACTCTGTGCTGCAGTCTCCACAATACGGGCTTTTGTACCCAGTGTTTGTTTACAATGCTGCCTTCTCGCTTTGCATAACTCCAGCAGGGAGGGACAGTCAAGTGATGGAGAGAGAGGGTGAAGGAGACAGATATAGAGAAGGAGAGGTGGGGGAGGGAGAGAAAGAGAGATTGTGAGTGGTATCAGTGGAATCTGTTTGTGTGCACTCTTTTATCTCGTCTCGAGCCTCTGGTCAGATGATGTCATGGTCTAATGTCTTTGTGATCAGAGGTGACAGGACTTTGGAGATGGAGGATGGTTAATTTTTCAGCTGGGTATCGCCAAACACCTTATGTTACCTTAACACAATTGGATGGCACAGCTCAGTGTAGCTGTATCATAATGGGATCATGAATGAAACTCTTGCCGAAAGTGCAAGATGTATTTTTCCGTATTTGCAGGATCCATTTCAGTCTCTCTTCATGCTGTTTTTTTTCACCGTTTTCCTGTATGGCACGTCATAGAAGTGGCTCTGGGAAATGCTGGTTGCAGAGTTTCTGCTTATAGATGACCTGATTCTTTATGGAGCCATTCTTGAATTGAAGTAAATTGTGATATAGAGATCAGAAATAAATAGATGCTTTATATGAAATAAATGTCTATACACGTGAGACACACACACACACACATATAAAATCATGTGGTTTCTGCCTTTCTAAACTTTTTTTATCTTTTTGTTAGGATGGAATAATATTGATTTTTAAAAAGATGTCTATATTTTTTTCTTCTAAAATCAAGTGAGTTCAGCGGATCACAAAACTCATTGCTTGGATCGTATCAAGAATTTTGAGTCACATATCATATTTATTTATTTGTAAATTATTTGTATAATTTAAAGAACAATGTATGCTACTTTTTTGATACCACAGCAAAAACTAGTAGCATAACTAATAAAAGCCTAACATTTATTAAAGGCAAATGAACCATCAGTAATAAAAAAAGAACAAATAAACATTTCAAGCACCGATAAAAAGCTGCAAATAAAGTTAGGTCTAATATTAGTTTTCAAGCACAGAAATGAAAGCTATGCTGTAGAGGGGTATTTCCTTTTTTTATTTCCATTTATATTCACCAATATAAAAATAAACAGCAGTATTTGCTTCTGTTTATTTTCCACTTAAATATTTGAATAATGGTATTAAAAAACAGGCATAAGACATTTGACATATGAAACATGGAGATATTTTTAGGTGATGCCAAACAATTGTTGACACTGTTTGAATTGATTGTTTGAAACCAATTGAACTGAACTCTTGCTGTTTTTTTGC
Organism: Enteromius radiatus; assembly: GCA_032357445.1. Lineage (NCBI taxonomy): Eukaryota > Metazoa > Chordata > Actinopteri > Cypriniformes > Cyprinidae > Enteromius > Enteromius radiatus. The sequence continues at coordinate 7,589,152 of JAUCMS010000045.1, forward strand.
TACTGATGTTAAAATCAAGAGAGACTATCTTAACACAGGCACAAGAGATATAATCAAAATTAAATTAGACTAAAATGGCCCTATAAAAAGGTAATTAGGGCTTTGTGATATTCATAGTACTGCATAATTTTTACAGTCAATAAAAGTCATTGAGTAGCTATATTGTAATAATCCAGTATATCACCCAGTTTGGCTAGCAGTGAAAAAACAAAGCGGTCAGATATATTATTTTAAAAGAATGATTAGCTTAAGCAATTTTTTTTTTTTTTTGTTATGTCAGAAGAGGGTGTGAGTCAGCTCCGTCTGTCTGATCTCACAACACTGCTCTTCTTCAATGAATAGACCCGGACTGCCGCACCCTCTCCTGCAAGCAGGGCATCCGTTACCTCATAGGTCAAGCATCGCTCACTCCAGCTGTGTGTGTGGATGTCAGTGCGTCAGTGTAAATTGGAGGGGTTCTACTTTTCCAAACAGTCACCCGTCTGTGTAATGTATACGTTTTGAACCTAGGGGAAAATTTCTGTATTTTTAGACAAACAGTTTCCACTTTGGAATGGAACAAACGTAGATATGAAGTCTGCATATAAAACTTACAGCAGCTGCCCAGTCATTTTGTGAATGGAGGAATGTTTTAAAGCAAGGGGTTTGTAAGTTGATTTAAAAGCTAAAAATTTATTAAAGCAAGTGTGTTATTAAAATAAACAATGTAATTAATCAAAATAAAATAGCATTTTATTTAATTATTTAATTTGCAATTATTATTAGTTGTGTGACTAACATGTAGAATTTAATGTGCTCTTTTATGATTGCATCTTTTTTTTTTAAACATTTGCAAGTCAATCTGTCCGTTGTTTCTCACCACCATCACAATAGATTACTAATAAATATATATATAGTCAATTATTCTGCCTATACTATGGTTGCCACACCTCAAGCCATTGATCAAATGGTGTGTTTCAAGGTTTTTGTCTGGCTTTTGTACCTGACTGTGAATAGGATTATTTCTTCTGCATCTCATCCAACACCTCAATTCCAAAACATAATTTTAGACCTAGTAATGGAGGCATAAGCTGTTGATAATAACTAAGTTATATGAGAGAGAGAGAGAGCAAGCGAGCATGTGATCTTTATGTGATCTGTTTTTATCATATCGATTATTGTATTTATTTAGCCAGTGTCATTGTTGGTTTTGGTCATTTTGCTGTTGTAAGACCTTTGAAATAATAGAAATCATTTGTCGAAGAAATATGGTGATCTAATGTGCGCTGGCAAAAACTATGTTCACTGTTTATTTCACTGAAAAAATTGCACACCTACATATACATAAATATATATATATTTAGTTTGGGGACAAAAAAGTTTGGGAACCCATGATTTAAAAGTTCAGGCTGGCTTTCGTGATAGTCACTGCATTGTCTAATTATTTAAAATTAAAAGTGAGCTGTGTAAATAGTCAAATGCTTTAATGGTTTTTGGTGTTTGGTGGACTATAATTGACATGGGATCATTTGTTTCCTTCAGTAAACTTCCGTATACGCTTTTCATCTGTATTGTTTGAGTCAGTGATACTTACATCACCACTGTCTCACACACCTCCTCTAGATTCCATTCTCTCTCTTTCTCTCTCTCTTTGTCCCTCCCTCTCTGACTTTACTGCAGTTGCTGGTGACACATCAGTGTTGGTACAGGAAGTGTGCTTTTTCGCAAGCCTCCAAAGAAAAGGAGAGAGAAAGAGAGGAGAGTGAGAAAGAGCAAGGCGGTAGTCGTAATGACATGTATTTGAAGCGCTGGAGTGATGCCAGAGCGGGCTAGCAGCGTGCTGATGACATCAGCCTCCCCTCCTTCTATTCTGCCATTGAAACAAATGCTCTCTTCACAGAGTGAGAGGAAAAGAGAGGGAGGGAGATGGCTGAGAGAGAGCCAGTGCTGTTAAACCATACGGAGTGAATGAGAGCGGCCGTTTATCTGCTGAGCTCTAGGACCCATCGTGGACAGGAAGAGTTACGCGAGCGAGGGGTGCGTTGCTACTCTCTGCTGGGAGTCCATCCTCACCATTCCCTCGTTCACTCAGACGCTAACACATTCCCAAAGTTTCCCCCGTGCAGCATTCCGGGCTGGATGGAGCGGAGCAGCAAGCAGTCTGAGGAAACAACATAGTCTTGTTTTTGTTGATTCTCTTGTCGCAATTCGTCTTGCTTGAGGTGCTTCCACTGTTGGATCCTTATGGGCCTCTCAGAGCCCTGCAGCTGATCTCTGTGTGTGTGTGTGTGTGTGGACAAGCACACGTGTGTGTCAGTGTGCGTTTGGCAGCATGCACTTCTTCACGAGCCTGGGCAGAGGCTAAACTTTGCCGGGATGCACGGGTGAGTGCGACAGACGTTAGGAGCGAAGAGCCAGCGGGACTGGCTGGAGAAACCTTCTTTTTTTGCCTTCTTTTTACCCACAGTCCTCTGGTGGCGTCATGCTGAGTCTGCAGGATTCAGTGTTCTTTGAGATCAGCATCAAGTCTCTCCTCAAGTCCTGGAGTGGGAACTGTGAGTAATACAATCTGATGAATACAACATGTGCTTTTATTAAGATAAAATGTCCAGCTTTTTGCGTCTATAGCGCGTGATAGTTCCTAAAAAGTGCTGGCTGTGACAGGCCCGCATACACACCCTCTCCTCTGCATAGACGCAGATTAGTGTGACTCGATGTTGGTACAGTTATGGGTTGCGTAGTGCAAGTGTTGACCTGAAGGACCGCTCCGCAATCATTTCACAGTGTCAGTAACATGTTTTGATCTTTTTTCGCTCATAACTTGAGCTGTACCGCTTTATATGTTCCGAACACCATTCGCACTCTCTCTGTGGTCTATAGGCACTTCTGAACAGTACAGGTGTGTGTGTGTGTGTGCGCACGACTGCTGACTCTGTGTTCTGCAGTGTGGCTCTGTCATCGTCTTCTGCTCCTCGCCAGGTTCTCCACCTTGTTCTGTCCTCCCTTCATCTGATGTCCTCTTTGAAGGTCTTGGGTTTCACGTGATGAAGGTCTGACAGCAACGGAAGTGGCATGTAGGATAGTGATGGAAGATCCAGTGAAGAGTACAATCAATGAAAGGAAACATTAGCAATCCCAATGGAGAAAAAGAGGAGTAGGATTGTAATCATACATGCATGCATAGTGATGTTTGATACACACACACATCTATATGTATCCACTGGTACATAATGTATTTTTTAGGAATATGCTTTGTTTTTGTACCCATTTTTTAATTAGGACTTTTTGAGATTGTGAGTCTGTTAATCTGTGTTTTTGAAATGAAATGTAAGGATTAATATATTGACATTAGTTATAGATTTTTATAAACTGTTTTATTTGTTTTTATTCTTAAGATCATTGCATGTATTATGAACAATATTTTTGGATCTCTGAAATTAGACTGTTTTGCATCTGTTAATAACATGCAGTTCTCTGTGTAGTGTGATTATTTAATTGCATCCCTAGTTAGGCACTTCCACTTTGCATCTCACAACTTTTGCATCTTTGCTTGAGTCATCCGTGCTCTTTGTGAACTTGTGCTTTTTAAAATGCAGCGGATTCATTTCCGGATGTAGATGAAGTTCTTTGTGGATTATTTCTCTGTGTCAGTGAACAGGAGTCATGTGATGCAGTTAAAGATCAATTCTGCATTACATAAAAATGCAACTTTAACTTTAAAAATGTAACTTTAGCACTTTCTAAAGCTCACTGCTGTGGCCGTGCTATCTGTTAGCATTAACATCCACTGTTTTTCGGGGTTCATCACATTTAGTGAGATGTTTTTACTCCCCAGCTCACAGTCACTGTTGACTTGGGTTAAGTACATCAAGTAGTAACGCCCAGCACCGTTGGAGAAATGTCACTTGGAGTTGGCATGCAACAGTAAGACTCTCTCGCTTTCGCTCCCTCCAGTCTTGTGTTGTGTGTTGATGCCAATTCCCGTTCGTTGGGCCTCTTCGTTCAAACAATGAGCAGCGAGACCTAGTTTCAAGAGCTGGTGACATCCAACTGAACCACTCTTCCCATTGCCCGTCTCCACTTAGAAGTCAGGCCAAA
>JAUCMS010000045.1:7599822-7630947 GCA_032357445.1 Enteromius radiatus
AGGCCAAGTGATTAGCACACCTGATTCTGATCATTTGAATGGGTGAGCGAAAACTTTTGGTAATATAGTGTATATATTTATTATAATGACATATAATAATTTTTTTTTTATATATATATATGTATATGTATATATATTATAATGACATATAATAAATTATATGAATATAAATATAAACTCTATATTTTTTAAATTTATATAAATATAAATTTAGATTTTTTCTAAATATATGCTATATCTGTGTGTCTTTTATGTATATAAATAATGCACACACATTATGCAAACAAATTGTTTTGTATGCGAATAATCATTTGACAGCAGCACTAATAATATGATATGGAATGAAAAAATGTATTTAAAAAAATTTAATATAGAAGTGTTTTCAATAATTATCTCAGACTTTTGGATCCCAGTGTACCTCTGAACATTATTTATATTTATTTTTTTTAACAAGCACAATTTTCTTTCTGCACATTAGTCTTTTGTTTGTTCACAGCACTAGCACGCACACACTTATTTGGCTATTGGATTTGCCTTTGCCAGGAACTGCATGTTCAGTCAGTGACGTGTTGTGACTGCAGAGAGATCTGCTCTGCTGAATCACACCGTAGTGAACCATACCATCCCTCACTCACTCATCAGCATACGCACTCCTCTACTCCACTGCCATATATCTGTGTGTGTGTGAGTGAAAGAGACGCTTGGTGCTGGGTTACTGCAGTGAAAGGTTGAGTTAACCGCTGGACGTATCATCCTACACCCATCCTGCCCTCACAATAGGACAGATCAATACCTGACTCCACTCAAATGTGCTGTCATATCTCTTGCTTCCCTTTCCTTTTCTTTCCATTTCCATCCATCTGTGCTTAGATCTTTCTCTTCAATCAACTTAACAGTGTTTTTTATTCATTAGGCTTTACAGACCAAATAAAATAGCTTTCCCAATTAAAGTCTGTGCTGCAAATAACCAATATTTCAGAGGTGGAGAAAGTTTGTTTTTTTTACTTAAAAGTTTTTTTTTTTTTTTTTTTTTTTTTTTACTTGGAAAAAACCTGAACTGATGAATCATGTAAAACAACCTCACTGCCATTTATTATTTATTATTGCAGTTTATTTGTATGATTTATTATTTATTATCATTCTGCATTGTGACGCACATCTGAGTAAAACCGGTTCAAATCTCAATACCATTTCAATTCAATATGACAAGATAAAAAAGGTAACACTTTATTTTACAGTCTCTTAACTAGTTGCTTAATAACATGCATATTACTACAATATTATCCATTTATTAGTAGTAATTAAGCGTATATTAATGCCATATTCTACATCCCCAGTCCTACCCAATACCTGAACTTAACAATTACCTTACTAACTATTAATAAGCCACAAATAAAGAATTTATAGACGAGAAAATCATAGTTAATAGCTAATAAGTGTTTGCTATTCTAAAGTGTTAACAAAAAAGGTAACGCATGCATGAATGATTCCTTTGTTACAAGATCAAAAACATGCATTTATAACTTTAATAACTTTATTTGATTATTTATTTGATTTCATGCTGTTTAACCTGCATAAAGAGTGTGTCTTTGAGCTGTATTACTGTGTTTGTGTGTTACAGTTAATAAGCTCTATGAGCTCCATAGCAGAACACTGTTTGCCTTCGCTGTTGCGGACGTTGTTTGACTGGTACAGAAGACAGAGTGGGACAGAAGACGAGTCGTACGAGTACAGACCCCGCTCCAGCACCAAGTCCAAAGGGTGAGACACACAAATATATATTTTGCACAAAAAAACAAATCAATGTGTGTTTCTGTTTTTCTTTTTTTTAAGCAAAAGCTTCAGCATGTGCATATGATGTGCCTTTTTTCCTGTGACTTTTTATTTGGAGTTGTTTAAATGTGCTTTCATTCTAACTTGTGAATCCTGCTCTTTTGATCTTTCTTTAGAGATGAACAGCACCGGGATAAAGACTACCTACTGGAGCGAAGGGACTTGGCCATAGACTTCATTTTTTGTTTAGTTTCTGTGGAGGTTTTGAAACAGGTGAGGTTTGTGTTTCATTGCTTAGGTGTGGTGTCTCTGAAGGTGTGTTGTGGCATTAACATGCATGGACTTGCTAAGAGTGTATCAGGGATCCTGAAGTAAAGCAGTGACCATTACATCATACCTGATGTTGGTGAAATGTTTTCCATAGATTCCCCTTCATCCCGTGCCAGACGCCTTAGTACAAGAAGTCCTTAACCTGGCATTCAAGCACTTTAAACACAAAGAGGGGTGAGTCTGTATACGCAAACACACACTTTCCTATTCAAATTCTACAGATGTACCCTGGACAAATGCAAACCTGATGCAAGACACACAAGTGTGTGATTTCAAAAACTACCTAAAGTTAAATTGCATCATGTGCATTACATCATTTTGTTTGTATGTGCACTTTTGTTCAGAAATTTGGGGTACTGTAGGTCACCAAGCCTGCATTTATGGAATCAAAATACAGTAAAGCTATAATATTTTGAAATAATATTACAATTTGTGACATAACTTTGATTGTTGTTATGGTTTGTTTGACAGGTACTCAGGCCCCAACACTGGTAATGTGCACATCATCGCTGACCTCTTCGCTGAGGTCATCGGAGTCCTTGCCCAATCCAAGTGAGTCCATCCCAAAACTACAGTGAGCTTACAGTGTACCTTCTGGGGTATCTTGAACCTTTTAAATATTCACTTTGCTAAAAAAAAATTTAAATGATGTACACTCACAAAATGTGTTCAGTCATATCTGTGGCCTACGTGAAGTAAAATAAGAACAGATCTCCCATCAGAGTTAACAAAGCCCTCCAACTCCTCATTCAGTCACACTTACTTGCCTCGAGCTAAATACAGATGATTTGTACAGTCTTGGGACACTTTTAATGTTTCTGTAATTCTCTTCTCGCCACACGCTAAAACTCCCTCACAGCTACATGAAACTGTCTGTTTAAGCTATAATGTAATTTAGCCCTGTGCTGTAATAGTCAGGGCCTGAAATTGATTTACCACAGTGCTCAACCTCCCCTCCAGTTTATGATTTCCTGTGCGGAGCCACTCTGCCCTAAGGATAGTGTTTGAAGAGGCTGTTTTACATAATATGATAAAGGCATGATGCGCTGACTGTGGTCCTTGCTTGTTTGGATCTAGCTGGGTTGCATTAATATATTGGGTTTTGTTTTTACTTAAGAGAAACTTATAATAACCCTCAGCTCCTACACACATTTGTTGATAGAAACTCAGCACTGAATATTTATCAGCTGTTGTGTGAATAGGCTAGACACCTAATTTCAGCATGTTAATTAATTTCTATTTGTGTTTGTGAGCAGGTTCCAGGCAGTGCGTAAGAAGTTCATCACAGAGCTGAAGGAACTGAGGCTGAAGGAGCAAAGTCCTCATGTGGTGCAGAGCATCATCAGCCTCATCATGGGCATGAAGTTCTTCAGAGTCAAGATGTACCCCGTTGAGGACTTTGAGGCTTCTTTCCAGTTCATGCAGGTCGAGACACATGCAAACACAGATGTTTACTGCAGGGTTTGCTATATGTTGATTTATTTGTGGCGGGCAGCCACAACATCCAGATCGACTGTCACAAATACCCTCCGCCTGCTGCCATCAGCTCCCACATCTCACACACGATTGCGACTTTAGCACAATTTTTAGCAACTTTCAGACTTTCGTTTTGGCAGCATTTTTCCCATAACAGGTGTATACGGACAAACCTAGTCACTATTTTGAAAAAACCTTAGCTATCGTTCAGTTGCCGCCAGTACTGCCCCGCGAGCACAAGCTCTAACTCTCCTGGCACAGTGTTGCCTCTCTCTGCTTCTACTCTGTGCAGTGAGCGGCAGAAATAAGGCACTTTCAGTTGGGCGTCAATAATAAAGGAATACAAAAGAGCATTTCCAAGCACCTGTCTCTTATTGACTGTTTGGACTGATTTTAAATATGAGCACAATTCGTCTGTTAATATGATCATAGTTTGGTAATCAGACGTAGGCAGCATGCAGGATGAGACATTGGGACGCAATGATGTCATATACGTACAGTATGCTAATTAATGTGACGTCAACTGCCGCCACAACTCTCACAAAATCCAGTGGGAAACACTGTACTGTATGTTTTAGTGGCTTTGTAATGAGCTGCTGAGGGTTGTTTTGTGATTTATTCACTGAAAAGTTGTCTTCAAAGAGTTCAGAAACCGAAAAATGAAGATTCTGTCATCATTTAATGACAGAAATCTTTTTTTTTTTTTTAAATAAGTGTGCTTGACTTTTAATCTTGAGTGAAAAATTACCCATATATTTTAATAATGTATTTATATTTTCTTGTTTTTATGTAAGTTGTATGGGTTTTAAAAAAAAAACATTAGAGTGAGTAATTAATGACATTTTGGGTGAACTAATCCTTTTATTTTAGACAAAAAAATTTTTTAGTGTTACAAGAAATACCTCATGATTAGAGTATATATAAATATATGATGGAGTAAATATAATAATTTTTTTTTACCTAGCATTAAAGAGGGCTTGACCTTCTCAACAATTAAAATCCCACAACATCAACGAAAGTTTTACAAAATCTCTTGAAGAGATATTCAGTTAATTATAAAAAATATTATATAATATTTTATAATAAAACATTTGAATGACTGATTATTTTGAGATAAGCAAACTTAAGCACCTCTAGTTCATTTGTTGAAAAAAAAAAAATATATAAATATTGTTTTTAACATTTCAGTATGTATTTATTTTTGTGTAATGTGCCACATCATCACTGTCAATACATATTGAGTCTCGTCTACTCTATTGTCATTCAGACAGTTCTTCTTTTGTATTATCTGCAAGCTCTCTGTAGTCATGCCTCATAAAATCTCTTGAGTAACAGTCTCAATGTGTTGGCCCAACCTTTGCCAACAAGACTGTGTGGAGCAATTCCTTTAAATTAGTCAGTTACAGACAGTGAAGTCCTGCACATAATAAGCACCGTAATCCAGGCATTTTTATTGAGCCAATAGCTGCAAAGCGATGCTGTATTTTACTGTAGACCTCATATATCTCCAGCCACTGTGTGTGAGAGTGCAGGCCTTAAAAAAGATTTAACAGTGGTGCAGCATTTTCAGTTACTAAAACTGTACATTTATGAGTTTCTCTAAGACGATTAGTGTGAAAATTTGCATTTATTAATTAAATGTTTTGTTTTGTGTCTCTGAGCAGGAATGTGCTCAGTATTTCCTGGAGGTGAAGGACAAAGATATCAAACATGCACTGGCTGGCCTGTTTGTTGAGATCCTCATCCCTGTAGCTGCTGTAAGTACTGCAGAGCTCTCCATTTGTATAAATGATATACCATCCTTCACGCCTGTGCAAAAATCATTCCTATAAGCCAGATTTCACACGCATACTTCAGAAAATCGACGCATTCTGGCTTAATTGCAACATTGCTCCATCAACTCTGATTTAAATTAGTGTAGTTTCACAATATGGCAACACAGAACATTACACAACTTTCCAATAATTTAAATCAGAAATTGTGTGATCTGTAAACACTGCTGGAGTCCCATTCCAGGTTTTTCGATTTGCACCCAGTTACTGATTTTTAATTAGACATTTAAGTATAAGCAATATTTTGAGAGGTAAACTGTATGTAAACTCGAAAATCTAGCTGGTTGTGTGTTTGATAAAAGCAAAAGTTGTGACTTTCGAAACACCTGCACCTTGTCTTTAGGCAAAATCACAACTCTGCTCCCTTTTTTGTTTTAAATCGATCACATGCTGATTCAAACACTTTGAAACGGTGGACCAGATCATTTGACAGAGTCTCAGAGACTGCAGCATTCATGATGGTACATGTCTTGTCAAGTAGGTTGAGGTGGAGCTTGTGGAATGAGTTGCTACAGAAACACAATTGAAATGTATTTCGTTTTGCATTGACAAGATGAATAGCTCTGAGTGATTTGTGTGCTGTTCTGCACCAAGCGGGTGTAGCTCAGCATGAATACTTATATGTTTGTGCTTGTGTGTTTTCGGAAGGCGGTGAAGAATGAAGTGAATGTGCCCTGCCTGAAGAACTTTGTGGAGATGCTCTACCAGACGACCTTTGACCTCAGCTCAAGAAAGAAACACTCACTGGTACAGTCCTTTGTTTTCCTTTGATACATACTTTCCCACAATCTTCTGCAGCCTAGATCATTCTGCCACCCAGAAGGCTGTCATTCTTTTGTGGAGCACAAAAAGACAAGTTTAACCAATTCCACCGGTCGTCCTTTACCATGCAATTACAAAGCTTCAGAGAGTACCATGCTATCAGTGGGCCATAGGAGATTTGCATTTGTATTAAAACATTTTTAGTGTCTGCTCAATCAGTGGTATAGATTGAGGAATAGTTGTTTTTCACTGTAAATCCATCCTAGCTCACCTTGTCAAGTGCGTGAGAGAAGTTGCAATGTCAGATTTTTTCTTTTTCTCTCCTTAGGCGTTGTATCCCTTGGTCACATGTCTGCTGTGTGTTAGTCAAAAGCAGTTCTTCCTCAATAACTGGCATATCTTCCTTCAGAACTGCCTTTCCCACCTAAAGGTAATGTTTTCTAACAGTGAAGTGAATAGAATTGTGTTTACTTTAGCTTTGTGACATCCTTGAAAAAAAAACACTAGAGCTGAGATTGCACCACAGAAAATGCAGCTTAAAAGTAGCTATAAATCTTACCTTATAATCACGTTGTTTGGGCACTGCAAAAACAGAGGAGATGATACATACAGTTTCTGCATCCTGGAGGCAGGTTTGATGATTTAATATGAAAATTAATTCTGTGAGTGGGTTGGTTCACTTATGTAATTTCAGAGAAAGGTGTGGTGTTACAAACAACGTCTATAAAATGCCTCTTGCTTATGCTGTTTGGTTAATTATACCTGTGTCATTCACTCTTTCTCAATCATATCTCCAAACCGTGTGTGTTTGTGCTTGTCCACGTACTTTTTCCATCGTCGCTGGTTCATCTACCAGGATGTGATCATTTTATTGATTTCCACAATGATTGAGTTTCCCTCCAATCTATTCAACTTTATCATGTGAATCTTGAGGATTGATATTTGATGCTTTGATTTGGTGGTGGTGATTTTATAAATGAGTAATCAAACTCGCTTTTCGAGTCTAGATCAGGACTGGATCAGAATTGGACTGTAGTGTGAATCTTACTCCAAATCCACTTCGGGCTGCTTCTTACACTTCTCAAAAAGTCACGCAAACGATTCCGGATCAAATGTGACGTTTTCTCAGTGATCTGGTGTAATGTCTTTAGCCAACTGAGCCCAGGTTTATGGGATTTGTAGTCTCAGTGCTGGATAATTCCTCCCCTGATTGATCCATGGACTCCCTTTGCAGTTCTGCTTGTCTGTCTGCTCCTCTATCTGGTCTAACCCTGCTGTAGTTTGTCTTCCCAGATCAACAGACCTTAGTCGGAGTGGACATATTCATCAAGTTTTATATAGTGTCTACTCTGACTAAAGTCAGCACTATCACTCTTGCTTATAATCATTCGTTTGCATGCACTAATCTTGCTTCACATTTTTGTTTATAGTTGTATTTTTTAACAATTGCTGCCTGCTGTTTGTCTTCTCACTAATCAAAAACTCTATATCAGCACATCAACTTTATTTACGTTAAATATAAAATAATCTTACTAGAGGCTTTTGTCTAATGGGCCATTTCCATTCCTTAAGGATGTATAGATAAATGTTAGAATACTTGTGTTGATTCTGTAGGGAATCTGACACTGAAGTATTAAAACCCATGCAGCACCCTGCACTTTGTTTTGCATGTTGTTGTAGCACAAAGCTTTGTTTTGTTCTTAAGTTTGTCTCTTGTTCTTTTTCTAACCTGCATGTCTTCCCCATCACCATCACCCCCTGTCATTTGTCATCTTTTTTGTTACCCCTGCGTTTATTGGCTCCAGATGCCGTCAAACAACAGCATCCGTAAGCAGATTGAAACCCTGCAGGTGAGTTACCATGGTTACCCACAAGGGAGCTAGCAGAAGTCATGTGATTGACCTGTGTTCCACATGGGCTTCCTGAGACCTCTGGCACTTTCACTTGTCCATAGACGAAACAATACTACATAGCTTCGTTACTGTCCTGTTGTCCTCAAGAGTTCAAACAGGAAAACCACCCAGTTCAAGGAGTTCAAGGATTTTTTTTTTTATCTGAGGTGGCACTAATTCAGCTCCAAAATCTTTTTTCACTTTTGCCTAAACAAATCTAGAAGTATTTTGCATTACTATACATTTCAAAAACAAACGTAGGTGATAATATAGAATTATAATTCTTTAATCAAATTGTGTGTTAAATATGGAAGTGATTTTAATCTTGTAGGTGGGACTGAACTCTTAGCCTAAATTTTAATGTTGCTAGTTGGCAGAAAAATTTGACAGCAATAACAATGCACTTCTATTTGAATGTACAACTGTTTAAAATGTATCTGCAGACTCAAAAGAACAGAGAGAAAAAATTATTCTTGGTAATTCAATAAAGAAATGGCATCCCTGTTGATAAAAGACACCAGGGAGCCTTCACTGTACTAGTGCTCTAGTGCTTACTGGATGTAGTTGATGTCATATTGCCCCCTCTGGTGAATGTTAGTCATTACACTCTGTATGATGCTCTTTGCTGCAGCCTGATTAGTGTGTGTGTGTGTGTGTGTGTGTGTGTGTGTGCGTGCAAGAGAGACACTGAGTAGCCGAAAGAGTGAGAGAGACAACTGCTTAGTCAATGACTCGAATTTGGACGAGCCGTGATGTGTTAATCACAGATTCGTTAGCAGAGTTTTTATGAATCCCTCTTTCATCATCCAATTGCTTCTGCTGAGCAGACGATTTATGAGTCATCTCTTTGTGCATCAATGCAGTTAAAGCAGAAATTATGGCTCTTATTGGCTTGTAAATGGAATCCAGTGCGTCATATTCCTCATTAACTCGTCACGAGCAGCAAGTGAACTATTGATCACCCATCATGAGTCAGCTGAAGCAGCAGCTCTTTATGAATGAATCTAGCACATTTTCTAGGCTGTGTTCATTTGCGAATTGCCTTTGGAGGTCATTTTGACTCACTGTGGTGTTTGTAAGATTTTGCTTAGTGTGAAAGCCGCTTTAAAGCAGTGCGTTTGTAAAAATCCAATTTATTTTTTTACCTTTTAGCATTTTTACTTTATGGAAATAAATGCCTTATTTCATGAGATCTTGTTGTCTGAGCATATTTGTATCTTTCTTTTTTAGAACAAAGATCCCAAAATGTCTCGTGTAGCACTGGAGTCTCTGTACCGGCTGCTTTGGGTTTACATCATCAGGATCAAGTGTGAGAGCAACACAACCACACAGAGGTAGGACACACGATCATACAGATTTACAGAAATATGTTGAATTTATGCCAGTATGCCACATACCATTCTTTGAGAAGATAATCCTCTCACAGACATAAACAAATATGTACAAACTGAGTCTTGCAGACGATTCTTGTTTATATGTATGTAACATTTCACATTATCTCTTTTCCTTCACAGTCGTCTCCTCAGTATTGTAACAGCACTTTTCCCAAAGGGCTCTCGCAGCGTGGTGCCCAGGGACACACCCCTCAACATCTTTGTTAAAATTATTCAATTTATCGCTCAGGTAAATGAAAATAATACTAAACACTAATACTAAGCTAAGGTTCATATCCAGGCTTTTTGACATATCCTCTTTGCTTTCAACTATCTATTATTTTATAATAAAGGTAAAATGATCAAAATGACTATGTTGGTTTTGGTTTATTTTGTTGGTTTTAATTGGTTTGTGGCACATTGTTTTTCCCTCTCTAAAGGAACGGCTGGACTTTGCCATGAAAGAGATCATCTATGACCTGCTGTGTGTGGGCAAGTCCCACAAGACTTTCACCATTAATCCTGAGGTGTGTGAAGACATTCACATAATGTGCCAGCCATTAAATATTTTGAAAAAAAAAAAAAAACTTAAATTGTGGTAATGGATGGACAAAAAGATAAACGTTGAAATTAATTATCTCTCTCTTCTCTCTCAGAGGATGAATATTGGTCTTCGAGCCTTCCTGGTGATAGCTGACAGCTTGCAACAGAAGGATGGCGAGCCGCCCATGCCCACTACAGGCGTCATTTTACCTTCAGGCAACACACTGCGGGTCAAAAAGATCTTCCTCAACACCACCCTCACAGACGAGGAAGCCAAGGTCATTGGTACGGACCCTTACAGTTCCTACACAGCTCTCCAAAGTGAAGCCTGTGCCTACCCTAAAGCATTTTAGGACATATTCGAATAGTTGATTTTAATGTACTTGTGATTCCTGGAGCATGAGTTGTTCTCATTGAACTTTCAGCAGAAATGCAGTTGGGACTTCCTGCCAAGTTCTTTTTGTGTGTGTGTGTGGTTTAAAGTAAAAAAGTTAGACATATTTTGGGATTGTAATTGTGGTCCATTCCTTTTTTTATCTATGTGGGCATTGGTCACAATTTCTTCATCTACTGTACTTAAATTTGACTTTACATTTTTAGTAGTTTGTTTAGCTTTTTCCAGGAAAACTCATTCCAATGTCCATTAGTGGAGATAGTGGTTTTATTTATCTTGCCTTATTGTTTAGAAGTTCAGGAAATGCCTCTGTATGTAGTCTATTGTAACATATTCCGTTCTTGTACCAGATTTTGCGTGTGAACTAAGCTGTTTTCTTTCTGTGTTTGTGTAGGTATGTCTCTGTATTACCCTCAGGTTAGGAAGGCCCTGGACAACATCCTCAGGCACCTGGATAAAGAGGTGGGACGATCCATGAGCATGACCAACGTTCAGATGTCCAACAAAGAGCCTGAGGACATGATCACGTTAGTTTCTTGAGATTTTATTTACACAAGAACTAGGAATTTTTTTGATGATGTGAAAATAAATGGTGTTGTTTATTATGTTTGTGTTCTGCTGTAGTGGGGAGCGTAAACCGAAGATTGATCTGTTCCGGACATGTGTAGCTGCCATTCCTAGACTAATCCCGGATGGCATGAGCAGACAGGATCTCATCGAGCTACTGGCCAAGTAATGACCTGTGACCCTCATGTCAACCCTCATTCATCACCACAAGAAAACTCCAACCCCCGTTCACTAGTTCTGCTGTTGCTCGAGAACAATTACATTTATTTCTACTGACCATTCACAGAATTTCATGATTTGTTTCTGATTCAACGGCTATTAATTTGGTTCAATATTGAGTGATTTGGAAATTATTTGTTTAAATGTCAACGGGGTGAATATTACATTTCAGCTATTGTTACATAATTTACTAATTGCTACAGTACAAGATGTACATTGTGAATTGCTCTGGGTTTATTTTTTTTATTTACATATTTCCCAAAATGTCAGAACTCATATGTCACCGTTACCCGCTTGACCTCTCTGCGGTTCTGGTGATGCAGGATACTGCTATTAAGATGATGATGATGTGTTGCATTTATTCTTTAAACAATGACTTCCATTCTCCCACCCATCCAGACTGACCATCCATATGGATGAGGAGCTGCGTGGTCTGGCGTTCACCACTCTGCAGGCTCTGATGATGGACTTCCCAGACTGGAGAGAGGACGTGTTGTCTGGTTTTGTGTATTTCATTGTGAGGGAGGTGACTGACGTTCACCCCACACTACTGGACAATGCTGTCAAGATGCTGCTGCAGCTCATCATGCAGTGGAAACAGGCGGTACAGAGCAGCAACCGCAGCCATGATTCACAGGTACACACATACAATTATAATATTATATAATTTACATGACATAATTTACATTACATTTAGTGATTTTGCAGACGCTTTTATCCAAAGCGACTTACAAATGGGAAATATATAAAATGATTAATCATAAAGATTGAGCAGATAGAAGAAGTGTTTATAATACCAGCCTCAGGCACTGTTCAAATAAGTACAAGTTGCAAAGGGAAGGGATAAGTAAAGAAATTTATTTATTTTTTGTATAGTAATTTAGGATGAAGTCAGGTAGTGTCGAAAGGGGGTTGAGTTTTCATCTGTTTGAAGTTTGATTATGTGTGAGATAAAGAGAGGTGTGATTATGGGCTCTTTTGGGCTAGTTTAAGACTAGTCATGCTGCTGCATTCTGAACCATTTGTAGAGGTTTGATTGTGCTTGGAGAAAGTCCAGCCAGAAGAGCATTGCAGTAGTCCAGCCTACAAATGACAAGGGCCTAGACAAGAAATTGTGCAGCACGTGGCTTAGGAAGGGCCTGATCTTTCTGGTGTTGTGTAATGCGAACCTGCAGTCTTTGCAATGTGGTCTTTGAAGGTCAGCTGATCATCAAAGATTACATCAAGATTTCTTGGTTGGGGTAATTGTAGACGAACCTGGCTGGATGGTGAAGTCGTTCTGTAGAGCTGGAGTGGTCGGGAAGACAAGAAGCTCAATCTTGGCCAGATTGAGCTGCATGTGATGATCTTTCTTCCATGCTGAGATGTCCACCAGGCAGCCTAAAATCCATGTAGCTACTGTTGGATCATCTGGTTGAAAAGAGAGAGAGAGCTGTGTGTCATCAGTGTAGAAGTGGTAAGAGAAGCCAGTTGCCTGTATGATGGGATCCAGCGGTGTAGTGTATGTGAGCAAGAGGAGGGGTTAAAGAACCCGTGACCAGTTGATGTGTTTTGGATACCTTTCCTCCTCCCTTTCGTTCTTAGCTGATGTGTATTTATTTAAATTACTAGTAAGTGCAATCAAAAGTATAAACAGCAACAAAAATGCAACATAGAAATAGGTAGGAAACTCCTTTCTAGCAGAAAGTAATAATTAAACAACAGACCTACGAAGAAGTATTAAAAATGCTTACGTGCAGTCATCTCTTCTGGTGGCAAATTATCTTCTAATATATTTTGTTTAAATTTTTTTTTTTTTTTTTTAAAGCATCAGCAAGGATGCATTAAATTGATCAAAAGTGTCAGTAAAACCTTTATATTGTCTAACTATAAAAAAAAATGAAGTAGAAACAAATTACAGGACAAAGTTGCATTTTAACACATATTTTAATAGAATAGTTATTAAATAATTATTTTAAATTGTAATAATATTTCACAATTTTACTGTATATTATAGTCTTTCTAACTTTTGAATGATTTTAATAGTTTTATTTTTATATTTTAATTTATCATATATTTTTAGTTTTATATATATATATTTTCCCATGTATTTTGTAGAGACCATCTCTCCCTCTAGAGCGGTCTCCCCTCTGGACGGTTCTGCATGTGGTGGAGGGTCTGGCTCTGGTCGTGCTGTGCAGCTGTCGACCAGCAACGCGCAGACTCGCTGTCAATGTCCTCAAAGAAGTCCGATTACTGCACACAGCCCTTGGCATCGCTAAGGTAACCCATCTGTTCTATATGACTTCCTGTTGTTCACCTGCATGAGATGACATTTTTCTTTTTGTTTGCTCTTCTTATTCATTTCTTTCATTTGTTTCTCTCAGGGAGATGAGGAGCTGGCTATCGACGTGATGGACAGAATGAGTGCTTCAGTCCTTGAGAGCTTTATTCACCTTACTGGGGCCGATCAGGTGAGGGAATGCTGGACATTGTTGTTTTGGATGTTTGTCTCTCCTCCACACAGGAATGCTTAGAAATCTAAAAAAGTAAAAATGAAACCATATCAGCCTTCTTTTTTTTTTCTGGCACTTTTCGCTGTAGACAAATCTGCTGTACTGTCCCAGTGGAATAGACCTTCAGACTCTGGCAGAGTGGAGCTCGTCTCCCATCAGCCACCAGTTTGATGTGGTAAGCCCCTCCCACATCTGGGTGTTTGCCCATGTAACGCAAGGTCAGGACCCCTGGGTCATCAGCCTATCTAGTTACCTGCGGCAAGAAAACCTGCCCAAGCACTGCCCTACTGCGCTGAGCTACGCTTGGGTCTTCGCCTCCACACGGCTTCAGCTGCTCTCGCCACAAGTCGACATCAAGTATGTTTTTACATTCAAATGTGTCTCTAGTACTAGGACTGGGTAACATGAGTAAAAATAATTATACAGTATTTTAAAGGGATCTTATGATATTGCCAAAATGAGCATTATTTTGTGTATTTGGTATAATTTTAAGAGACATTTTAAGGGGGCGTGGACAAGTCATAAATTTTATTCCGAATACCTCTTTGGTTTTGAGACTGTAGTCTTTGCAACTTTAGGGATCTTATCTATGCACTAACAGCTTGTAAGGAAAATTTTAAATCGCATCATATGACCCCTATAATGTTTTCAAACTATATTTGATTGCCATTATTGTTATCATTTATTCTTTTATTTGTCAAGCTGTTTATGATATGTTTTTGTAAAACAGATTATGTGACTTTCCTGTGTGACCTTTGACCTTGCAGCAGCCCGATCAATGCTAAGAAGGTGAACAGCATGAGCAGTAGTAGTGACTCATATGTGGGCCTTTGGAGGAACTACCTAATCCTCTGCTGCAGTTCTGCCACCTCTTCCACATCTTCATCCTCCTCATCCTCTTCCTCATCAGCCCCTGGCTCTGTACGCTGCTCCCCACCTGAAACGCTGGCATCCACCCCAGACAGCGGATACAGTTACGACTCAAAGGTCAGAGGTCACGGCACCCTACCAGCTCTGTCAAATACAAGAAAAAGCTTTTTTTGAATGTAGTATATATTTGCACATTTTCTGACTTGGAACACCATATTTGAAATGAAATGTGTGTCTTTGCAGATCATTAGCATTCCGTCCCCTTCCTCCTTGTTCAAGCATGTGGTTCCCATGATGCGCTCTGAGAGCATGGACATCACTGAGTCTCTCGTCCTGGGGCTTGGCAGGACCAACCCTGTTGCCTTCAGGTACACTTTAAGATCATTTGACACAAAAAGCGCATACATAATTATATTGCATTTTAACACAGTGGTGTATCTTACAGAGAGCTGTTGGAGGAGTTAAACCCCATCATTAAAGAAGCGCTTGAGAGAAGGCCAGAGGTGAGTTCACCACAGTTTGACTTGACCCTGTGAAGGAATCCATGCCTGTGAGGAAAAATGTTTCAGCTAGACCAGTGGTTCTCAACCCGAGGAGAGGACGAGGATTGAGAACCGCTGATCTAGCACAGTGTGTGCGCGAGTGTGCAAGACTTAATTTAAATCGTATTGTGTTCGGAATGAATGTTCCGAAGTGAAGTAAACGTTAACGGACACTGTGTAGGGACCATGTCGATTGAGAACACAGCTCATGCACGGAGCTCTCTTCTAATGAGGTGATTATCAGAATCAGGTGCGTTAACAAAGAGAGACATGCAAAATATGCAGAGCAGGGGGGCGCGAGGACCAGGATTGAGAACCACTGAGCTAGACAATTTGAATGCAAGCTTTTTGTCCATCTATGATACAGTTGCAAATCCTAAAAAATGTTATTGATCCTTGTGTTTTTTTGTTTTTTGTTTCTGCAGAACATGAAACGACGCCGGCGTCGTGACATTCTCAGAGTCCAGCTGGTCCGGATATTTGAGCTATTGGCCGATTCTGGAGTCATCAGTCAGACGTAAGTCTCACAACATGTACACCACTACTGGGGGCAGCAATAGTGTGTCAATGTTCGCACAAACATTTGAAAGGAAAAATTCACCCGAAAAGCAATGGCTGAGAAGTTTTTAATATTTAAATTGTTTTATTTATTTATTTATTTATTTTTACCCTGACTGTGCTCATCTGAAAGAAGAAAGCTATACACACCTAGGATGGCATGAGAATGCTTTCTCATGGGTTTGACTTTGTTGATATTGTCCAACACGCATAACATAGCAGCTGCTTTTTTATAATTTTTTTTTTTTTGCGAAAGTCATAAACATTTCCATTGCATTTTAATTGATGTATTGTGTTTTACAGCTTTCTGTGAGGGATATTTCGAATTCCTTTGTTTTGCTAAGGCTAATTTCATAGCTAGCAGTTTTTGTATCATAAACCGTAAGGTGTTTGTGTGTTCTGTGTGCAGTGCAAGCGGTGGTCTGGACGGGGAGTTTCACTCTCTGAGCAGCACTCTGCTGGAATATGTGGATCTCACCCGACAACTTCTGGAGTCTGAGAACGACAAAGATTCAGACACACTCAGAGACATCCGCTCTCACTTCAGTGCCCTAGTGGCCAACATCATACAGAATGTACCAGGTACACAGCCACAGAAACTCTTAATATTAATAACTCTCAAAGCAAATCTGATCTTATGATTGTTTTGCAGTCCATCAGAGGAGGAGTATATTCCCTCAGCAGTCACTGAGACATAGTTTGTTCATGCTCTTCAGTCATTGGGCTGGACCCTTCAGCATCATGTTCACACCACTGGACCGATACAGCGACCGCAACATGCAGATCAACAGACACCAGTACTGTGCACTGAAGGTACAGTCACGAAAAAAAACCCCACACATTTGCATTTGCGGTCACCAAAGATATCACTCTCGTAAATATGGTGTATGATGTGTGTCTGCACAGGCCATGTCTGCGGTGCTTTGTTGTGGTCCGGTGGCTGATAATGTTGGCCTGTCCTCTGATGGGTATCTGTATAAGTGGCTGGACAACATTCTAGACTCTCAAGACCGCAAGGTAAATGCACTTAACTCGCGTTCTGACATTAGCATCACTAACAAATCCGTTTTAATGAACTTTCACATGCATTTATGTTTGTGCTCAGGTGCATCAGTTGGGTTGTGAGGCTGTGATGTTGTTATTAGAGCTGAACCCAGACCAGAGCAATCTGATGTTCTGGGCGGTGGATCGCTGCTACACCGGCTCACGCAGAGTTGCTTCAGGCTGCTTCAGAGCCATCGCCAATGTCTTTCATAACAGGTATGTATTGCAACGTTCTTGTGATTGCATTTGTGCCAGTAATTCAGGTTAAAATGAATATTGTGTGTTTGTTTGTCTCTTATAGGGATTACCAGTTTGATACTGTGGTTTTGCTGAATCTCATCCTGTTTAAAGCTGCTGACTCTTCCAGAGACATCTATGAGGTCGCCATGCAGCTACTGCAGGTCGGTAGAGATTTTTAACCTTTTTTTTCCCTGTCTAAGGACACAAAGCGTGTACATTTGGGTGAATAAAATCATATGTGTGAATATTAGATCCTGGAGCCCAAACTGTTCCGTTATGCCCATAAACTGGAGATCCAGCGTACAGATGGAGTCTTGTCTCCAGCCTCCCCTCTCCCTCACCTGTACTCAGTGTCCTACTACCAGCTCAGTGAAGAATTGGCACGGACCTACCCTGAACTCACCCTTCCCATCTTCTCAGGTACATAAGCTGCCGTTAAAAGATTGGGATCAATAAGAGTCTCTTATGCTCATCAAGGCTGTTTTAATTTGATGATAAAACAGGAAAAAAGTTATATTGTGAAATTTCTAACATTGGTTTCCAAATTTAATAGACTTTAAAATATAATTTATTTATGTTATGCAATTTTCATCAGCCATTACTCCACTGTCACATTATCCGTCTGAAATCATTCTGATTTGCTGGTTTATTATCAGTGTATTAATATTTTTTTTGAAGCTGGGGTACTTTTTTCTTTGTTTCACTGATTCAAAGATTTACTTACCCTTATATACATTTGATATAATAAAATTAATTTCCCCCACATAAACACTGTGTGTTATAATATTCTGTGGTGTTTTACTCAGAGGTGAGTCAGAGAATCCAGACAGCGCACCCTGGTGGCCGGCAGGTGATGCTGCATTACCTTCTACCCTGGATGAACAACATAGAGCTGGTAGACTTCAAGCCTTCAGCACGACGTCAAGAGGAACCCTCAACAACAGAGGAAGAGGAGGACGCCCATGAGAGAGAGATGATGATGGTGAACAGCCGTCGCTGGCTGAGAGGAGAGGGCTGGGGCTCACCACATGCCACTACCATGATCCTCAACAACCTCATGTTCATGACTGCAAAGGTAAACGCACACACATGCTACATATCCACTATGTGGTGAATGTGGTACAGGTGTAAATATCTCTACATTTCTATAGCAAACATTGTTTTTCCTTTTTTCGTTTCATTTTACTTTTAATAAATACCACTTTCATACTCAAGGTGATTATTGCATGACTGTCATGTGGTCTGATTTTACAGTATGGTGATGAATTTGCATGGTCAGAGATTGAGAACGTCTGGACCACTTTAGCTGACAGCTGGCCTAAAAATCTAAAGATCATCCTGCACTTCCTCATCAGCATGTCTGGAGTCAACAGTGAACCGAGTCTCCTGCCTTACGTAAGTGACATCTGTCCTGGCCAGATACTCAATCCTTAAGCAAGATGGGCTGCTCTTGAGAATTTGTCCATGTTACTTCTTAACATGCTGTTGTGTTTCTGATTGTGTTTCCTCTTATTTTTTGCAGGTGAAGCGTGTGGTGGTGTATCTGGGCAGGGATAAGACAATGCAGCTCCTGGAGGAGTTAATGTATGAGCTGGAGCTAACAGACCCTGTATCCTCAGCGGTCACTCATATGGATAACCCACCTTACTACCGCATTACTTCTTCTTACAAGATCCCTTCTGTTACATCAGGTATAGATACCTTAAGTCACTTGCATTTATTAACATGGCCTTTATACAAATACGATTAAGAATGTTAAACCCCAAGATTAACAGGTGATCCAAGGAAGCAATCACATTTTCACTGTCATTTTATTAAAATGCTTTGCTCTTTCCAGGAACAACATCCAGTAGTAACACGATGGTACCTGGAGCTGATGGACACCATGAGAGCAAAATCAAAGATTCCAATATGGAAGACAGGTAAACTGATTCCAGATTTAGAAAATGTGTTCCATTTATAAACAAACAAAAAACATAAGTCATTACTTTTTACTAATCCTACTAAAAATAAACAAAAAAACATTTATCAGCTATTGCTGTCTGGTTGTTTTTTATTTGTGTCCTCAAAAGAACTAATGTTCAGATTAAGTTAAGTGGAAACTGAATGTAACTTCTGTATGTTTGCACAGTTACACTCATTTGGACATCTACACTGGTCTGAACAGTAATCTGAACAGACAGCACCATCGGCTGGAGTCCCGTTATAGCAGCAGCTCGGGAGGATCCTATGAAGAGGAGAAGAGTGAGTACATTAACATCACTGTCCTCCTTCTGATGTTGCTCCTGATCTGACCCCCAAAAAAACACTCAGTCTGAAGGCGTATACTAGATGTATAAAGGTAAAGATTTAAAGGGTTAGTTCACCCAAAAAGGAAAAATGTAATTAGTTACTCATGCTCATGTCACTTCAAACCCATAAGACCTCCGTTCACCTTCGGAACACAAATTAAAATATTTTTGATGAAATCGGAGAGCCATTTACATTTGTCTTTCAGTTGTATTGCTGTCTATGGAGGGTCAGATGGCTCTCTGATCTTATCAAAAATATCTGTAATATATTTGTGTTCTGAAGATGTACAAAGTTCTTATGGGTTTTGAATGACATGATGGTGAGAAATTAATGACAGAATTTTCATTTTGGGGTGAACTAGCCGTTTAAAAATCTTTTCAACTGAAATTGAAAATTTTAATATTATTTCACAATATTACTGTTAATCCTGTATTTTGATCAAATAAATGCAGCCTTGGTGAACATAAAAGACTCCTATCAAAACGTTAAATAATATTACAGGTCTCAAACTTTTGAATGGTGTTGTATAAACATGTTGTTTCTCTTTGTAGGTGACTCTATGCCTGTCTACGCTAACTGGCGTTTAAAGGTGATGGACCATAACCGGCCAGAGCCCCTCCCATTTCCTCCCACCGGTGGCTGCTGGTCACCTCTGGTGGATTACCTGCCTGAGACCACCACACCTGGAGTGTCCCTGCACAGGTGATTCGACATACTCATTGTGTTCTAAATCAAACTCGGTGCTCATCTCCTTGACCTTTGACCACTGACAACACATTGCCTTTTTTACAGGTGTAACATTGCAGTGATCTTGCTGACCGACCTCATTGTAGACCACGGGGTCAAAGTGGAATGGAGCTCATACCTTCACCTGCTACTGCATGCCATCTTTATAGGTAACGCATGCACAACTGTACAGTTTATTACAGTTAATTAACCATCATCCCTGGACTGTTCCACATTGTATGTCCTGAAATGCATATTTGCACTGCACTTGTAGGCTTTGACCATCAGCACCCGGAGGTCTATGAGCACTGTAAGCGTTTACTGCTCCACCTGCTGGTCGTACAGGGCACCAATAGCAGCGTCCAGTCACTAGCATCTGTACTTCTTCGCAATCGTGAGCTGAACGAGCCCAGAGTTCTGACAGTCAAACCCACTCTTCAGGAGTTCAACCTCACAGGTACTTAAAACAAAAGATGTTTTGCAATATCTGTCTGCCTCAGTGCTCTTATACAACTCAGCGCTAATGGTAATGAATTAACAAGCGAGTTGATTGAATTACAGTAATAATTGTGCATCGGTTTGACTCCCAGGTGTTACAGAGCTGATGCCAGACTACCAGCCGTCTCCTATGACAGACTCTGGCCTGAGCTCCAGCTCCACATCCTCTAGTATCAGCCTGGGCAGCTCAGTGCTGCCTCACCTCCCCCCTACTCTACTTAATGAAGTGGACCTGTCTGCAGAGCAGGACGAGAAGGTCAAAAATCTCATCGAGTTCATCAGCTCAAGGTGAGGGGCCTCTGCAGGCCACTCTGTCAAATTCTCCCTCTTAGGGTCATGATTTCATTATCTAAATGTTAAATACACCAAACATTTTAACCAATAACCTGCAATCTTTCCTGAGAGTTTTGTATGTTCAGGAGTGCTTCTGGCAAACAATGAAATGGGTTGGGTTTAATAATTGCTCAAAGCTTTCCATGATAATTAACAAAAATTAATTTTTGCTTTCATTTAAAATTATTATGACAGAAATGTATTACAATTGTCTATTGAAAAGTGTACCTATCAATAGTAATGATAATAGTAATGCATCTAAAAATAGTAAATACATGTATTAAATCATTACATTTATTTATTATTTTAGGAAAAAACTATATGCTTTCTGCTAAATGTTTTTGTTACATTTATTGAGTATGCATTTTTTGTGATCCTTACTTGACGAAAAATGAAAAGTTAAGAACTATATTTTCATTTAATATTGGCATTTCAGCTGATTGATGAAAGTTTTCTGAATAAATTTTATTACACACCATTTTTGAGGATAGATTAGTATAAAACTGTAAAACATAGAATCCAGAAAAATTTAACTTTGGCGTTTCCTTGTAAACAAATAAGTTATGTTATGTAATGTTATTTTTGGCTATTTCAACCAATACCTATTTAGTAATGGTATGACCTACTGGAGTACATAAGACACAATGTTTTTGTTTTCTCATAGTTGTCTTTGCATAAAAAGAAGTGGAGTGTTTTAACATCAAAATGTTTTAACAGAAATTTAGATTTTTTTAAATAATCAGTGTTTTTCCTGTCTAGTTTCCCTGGATGCATATCTAATGTACATTTATTTCTTGTTAAGATACTGTATTTTTTCCTCTGCCTGCAGCCATGTCTAACAGGAGAGGGTATTGTTGCATTGCATGTGTGTGTGTGTGTGTGTGCTCAGTCTCATCTGTGTGAATGTTTGATTCAGAGTGTTTTTTTTTCCTTTTGCATAATGGTTATTCATTAAGAGTTGTGTGAGCCTGCTTTGCCTTTGTTCTATGTTAGACATTTCCCATTGTGTCACTTCCTCTAATTCTATTCTTCTGATTGGTTGGCCCATAGGAAACGTGGTCCGCTGTGGAACCATGAAGACGTCTCTCCCAAAAACCCCAACATCAAGAGTGCTGATCAGCTAAGTGTATTCCTCCGCCATGTTGTCAACGTCTTCAAACAGACACCGTCCGGTAAGAGACAGTTTTTGCTAATTTCAATGTACAGTAGAGGACCAACTTCCACACGAAAGAAATGAAATTTTTTTTCTTGAAGAAAATTCAAATATTTCAGCTGTATTTGTGATGGGTTTTTGTGCTGCGTGTTCGATTAGGTTACCAGTTGGAGCAGGAACTGAGTGAAGTTGCTCTGCAGACAGCTCTGTCCTGCTCATCGCGGCATTACGCTGGTCGCTCTTTCCAGATCTTCAGAGCACTGAAACAGCCACTCACAGCCTCCACAATGTCAGACGTGCTTTCTCGTCTGGTAGAGACTGTGGGAGATCCAGGGGAAGAGGCTCAGGTATATAGAAATGCTCCAGTCTTCCAGAAAGACTGATAAGAAAACAACAGCAGGCCTAACAATGAGGATTTTTTTTTTCTTCTGAGCTGATCGGGCCAGTGCTTCAGACTTAAATCAGTGTGCATGGCCCAATCAGACCTTGTCAAGGGTTGATCTCTAAACAGTCATAGTCAAACATTTCATCTGTCTCTTGCAGGGTTTTGTTATCGAGTTGCTGTTGACACTAGAGGCTGGAATAGACACTCTTGCTGAAACAATGAAGAGCTATGACCTGCTCACTGCACTCTCACAGTAAGACATGCTCATGACAAATCAGAAAAACATTATTCTTCTTCATATGTAACAAACATTTTTTTACCCAAATAAACCTGAGATGTTGCCTCCATCTCTGTAGGACCTCTCATGATCCTTTGCAGGGCACCAAATTTGCCAATAACAGGAAAAGTACCGGTCAGCTGAACCTTGGCAGTGTAAGTTTCTTGCATGGCCATTACAGCCACGCTCGAAGCAACTCTCTCCGTGCCAGTCTGATAGGTGAACGCGTGGGAGATCGCCGCCGCAGCAATACCCTCGATGTAGCCGACCGACTGGGTGGTAGCCACGGAAATCTAGCTCGCACACGGAGCTTATCATCATTACGAGAGGATGGTGTTCGAGGCGATGGAGGAGGAGGTGGTGGAGGTGGAACTGGAGGAGGATCTGGTGAGGTGGTGCCACCAACCGACCCCACCAACCTGATGGCGACGGTCTTCTGGATTGCAACGTCGCTGCTGGAGTCCGATTATGAGTTTGAGTACTTGCTGGCACTGAGGCTGCTGAACCGACTGCTGGCCCAGATGCCCCTGGAGAAGCCGGACAGCAGAGAGAAGCTGGAGAGAGTGCAGGCCAAACTAAAGTGGTACAACTTCCCTGGCCTGCTGACACTCTTCCTGAAGGGTTTCACTTCAGCTGCAACACAGGAGCTCACGATTCACCTCCTCAGTAAACTCATCACTGTGTCCCGTCACACACTCATAGACCCCTCGCAGCTAGCAGGTGCGCCATTGGTTCAATAGCAATATCTGTTTTAGTAATTTAGAGTGTTCATATATTTATTTTCTGAAACTATTTCCTATCAGGTTTTCCTCTGAATATCCTTTGCCTGCTGCCACACCTAGTCCAGCACTTTGACAACCCCACAGTCTTCTGTAAGGAGACGGCTGATCGGATCGCCAAAGTGTGTGCTGAAGAAAAGTCAGCAACACTGGCCAACCTGGCACACATGATGAGCTTGTACTCAACACGCAGTTACTCGAGAGACAGCACCAACTGGATCAACGTGGTGTGCCGTTACTTGCACGATTCCTTCTCTGAAATCACCTTTAACCTGGTTACATACCTGGCTGAGGTAAATTTAAATAGAGGAAATTTGTTTGACGCACTGTGCATTAATTCATACAGTTGGATTTAGTAAAACTAAAATGCAAGTAAAAATAAAAGTTTTTAGACAGCAATATATCTGCCACCCTGTTGGGAAAAAACACTGAATCATTTCTTCAGAGTAAAGATGTCTCTTATGCTCACAGAGGCTGTCTTTATGCTATTAGAGAATTCAGTAAAAACAGCAATATTGTGAAAAATTATTATAAAAATATAGTTTTATATAATTTATTATTAAAATTAGTTTTCCTTTTAAAAATGTAAAATTATGCAGAAGCTTTTACTGCAGAAAGTTCAAAATAACAGCATTTATGCGTCCTTGCTGAAGTATTTATATTGTTATTTATTATGTATTTGAATATTTGCACACTTAACAAGACCGTAACAGAATGATCTCAAGCCACATTTTTCTGTCATATAACTTGGTGCTGAAGTGTGTATTTAAAATCTCCTTTTACCTTCTGTTTCAGCTTTTAGAGAAGGGCCTGAGCAGCATGCAGCAGTCTTTGCTACAGATCATCTACAGTTTACTGAGTCACATTGACCTGTCTGCTGCTCCTGTCAAACAGTTCAATTTGGAAATCATGAAGATCATTGGCAAATATGTACAGGTCTGTGTATAGCTTATTCTGTTAACAACACTAAAAAGATCAGTCCCTCCAATGGTTTGTTTTTAGTATGCCTGTCCCTTTCAAGACATTGTGAAGACAGAGCATTCCATGTGTATTTGACTTCCTTTGTCTGTTCTCCATTGCCTGTGGGTGTGTTTGTAGTAATAGACAGTGGGACTTTGCTGTAGTATGTATTTGTCTGTATGAAAGACCTGGGAGCTGTTTTTTTGTGAAACACTTTTGAGGAACTATAAGCTGAATCATCACTTTCCCCCCTCTTTATTAAACCTTTTCATCGTGTGAGTTCCTCAAGGTCAAATCAGGACAAAAGAGGGGGGAGGAAAAATGGCTCAAGTGTTTTGTTGTTTGTTGTGTCTGTGCGTTGCTACAGAGCCCATACTGGAAGGAGGCCCAGAACATTCTGAAGTTAGTGGTGTCCCGCTCGGCGAGTTTGGTTGTTCCTGATGATGTGCAGCGCTCCTACAGCACAGAGTCCACTGGCTCCCCGGAGATCGCTTTCACTCGCATATTCAACAACTCATCCAAAGAACTGCCAGGAAAAACGCTGGACTTCCACTTTGACATCTCAGAGGTGCTTGGCTTTTGATGTTTTAAAATGAAATTGATACTTTTGTTTGACAAGGATGCATTAAATTGATGAAAAGTGAAGTTACAAAGGATTTACAAAGGATCTGTTTCAAATAAAGGAAGTTTCTGTTCTTCAAACAGAAAAAAATCAATCAATTTCCGCTAACATGAAAACATTTATACAAATAAACAATGTTTCTGAAGGCTTACAATGTGTAACTTTTTATATAATCTCATCATTGTAGCTTTGTTGACCATTGTTTTTAACATTTGACCCACAGACGCCTATTATAGGTCACAAGTATGGAGACCAGCGAAGTGCAGCAGGGCGTAATGGAAAACCGCAGGTAATCGCCGTGACAAGAAGCACCTCATCTACTTCCTCTGGCTCCAATTCAAATGGGCTGGTACCAGTCAGCTGGAAGAGGCCACAGCTCTCACAGGTAATGTTAACTACTATGAAAATCTTTCAATTCTTAATTAACCAACTGCTGCTTTAATTGCTTTTTTATTTAATTGTGATATGTGTTGTTATCTGCTTCCAGAGGAGAACACGGGAGAAGCTGATGAATGTCCTGTCTCTGTGCGGTCCAGAGTCTGGCATGCCTAAGAACCCCTCTGTAGGTTTTGCTTTCTTGTATTCATAACATTATCAGGTTGCATAGTTTTAGAGATGGCTAATTACACCTCTTTTCTGTAGGTGGTGTTCTCTTCAAATGAGGATTTGGATGCAGGTGACCAACAGACCAGTCTGATCCCCACTGTAGAGGAAGTAACACGGGAGGAGGAAGTGCAAGCAGAAGATGCAGGAAGTGAACAGCAGTTTGGTGTCTTCAAGGACTTTGACTTCCTGGATGTTGAGTTGGAGGATGGAGAGGTGAGCACTGATTCTCTGGACATGTTGCCACATATTTTGATAATTAACAAACTATCCTCAAAGTCTTTTCTTGCAAGCATCTCAGAACTGATTTGTGTTTCATCCTTAACAAAGACAAAGTCTATGTGTGTTTGTATTTCTCTGACATCACCTGTGTCCGTTTGTGTGCCTCCACATTATCTCTGTCTTAACTCTCCCTAACATTCTTGTTATCTTTCTTCCTCTTTTGCATCCAGGAGCTTCAGGTAAGTTTTTAGCAGTGTTAAGGGAAAAGTTTGTGTTTTGATCTATAATTGATTGGCTTCATCATTCATTTGAAAATATAAAGCTTCTAAATACCCGCTAGCCAATCAAGTGGGTTTGTTTTTATGCGTGTAGCTAATGAATTTGTAGCAAATGAACAAGTTTAATTTAAAATAGAATGTGAATTTTGAATATAGGATTTAGAGTATTAATTGGCCATTGTGGTGTTTTCCATGTTCATTGACCCCAGTGTGCTCTGTGGTTGTGCGTATTGTGTCGTGATTTGTGTAGTGTATTAATTTAATTTCTTATTACAATTCACACAGCTTGCAGTTAAAAGGTGAAGTGCTTTGTTCTCATTGGCTTTCTACTGTTCCACCTGCAGGGGGAGAGCATGGACAACTTCAACTGGGGTGTGAGGCGTCGCTCTCTGGACAGCATTGACAAAGGTGATACCCCGTCTCTGCAGGACTGCCAGTATTCCGGCAGCACACCCAGTCTCATCCAGCCGGAGGACACCGATGAGTCATCTGAGGAGGAGGTACTGAGCGCTAGCCAGATTCTCACCCGCTCCAACCTCGTAAGTCCCCTCTCCTCTGGGCCCCCTCCACACAGGGGGCACCGGCATGGTGTGTCTGTGCGCCAAATTGGGCTTAGACGCTGCCACGAGCTATCTAGGCGGGGTTAGACGCTTGCTTTCTGCATAACCCACACTTCCAGTGTCTTTAAATGAGTGCCTTCTGCACTTCTCCCTGCTGCCAAGCCAGCTATTTATTTTCAGTACTCCAAAATTTTTTTTGACCCTTAATTCCATTTTATTGCGTTATTTTGTTTTGGGTAAGTATGGTGATGGGGACCCGTTTTTTCTGTCTTTTTTGATTAGCCAGAGTAACTTTTTGTAGTGGTTTTGCATTCTTGTACTAACTTTGGCAAAGTTGTTTCGACCCTTAACAGCATGATCTCGTTTAGAGGTCCACACAGAATTTGCGCAGTCACACACAACTCTGCAGAGTTCCATTAAATTTAAACATTAATCATTCATATATTTACACGTCTTGTGTGTTTATTATTTGTATAATTTGATTATACTTTTGGCTTAAAACAAGAGGCATTGTACACTTGTACATAC
Organism: Enteromius radiatus; assembly: GCA_032357445.1. Classification (NCBI taxonomy): domain Eukaryota; kingdom Metazoa; phylum Chordata; class Actinopteri; order Cypriniformes; family Cyprinidae; genus Enteromius; species Enteromius radiatus. Next base: position 7,626,949 of record JAUCMS010000045.1, read on the forward strand.
TTTCAAGTCGGTCTAAATACAACGATCTCGCACAGAAACATAAGGCAATTTATCAGGGTCTGTGCCCATCTTACAAATTACTTACTTACTTAAAATTTTACATGCAGTTAATTTCAGCAGCTAGCATTGATTCATCCTGACTGCAAATCATGTAGTTTATTTCAGACATGAATTAAGCACACTTTATATAATTTTATATAAATTAAAAAAAACAGCACATTCCTTGTGGGCCTTCTCATTACTTAAATGGGTTCAAATAGTTTTTTTTGCATGAATCTTTAGATATAAGCTTTAGTTTTTTTTCTTCCTTTCAAACCACTAAATTTTTGCACCCTTCTGCTTGCTATGGGGCATGAGCTACTAAGCAGAGCTTAAGAAAACTGAATGTTTAAACGCTGCTGAGTGAAAGTTATTTTCCTTTTCCTGTTTTTGTCTGTTTCTTCCTACACTGTTTAAACAAGACTGAAAGTCGAAATGTTATTTAGTCTTGTCAGGCTCACACTATTTTTCTGGCATGTCGCATGTTGTCATGATAAAAGACAAATTAAATATTAAGAAGTACTGAACTATTTTACATTGATCCGTTATATGTGCATGCAGCATAACACTTACTTTAGGGTAGAGAATTCTACAGCAGATGCATTATGCTTCATTATTTTGCTAAATACTGATTCTTTTTTCTTTTTTACACAGCTTAATAGTGATTCGGCGACCGATGACGCCATATCCAATCACATGGACTCCCTCCAGCAGTCACAAGAGTCCTCCAGTAGTGTCCTGACAGAAGAGGCCATGCCCACCCCACTGCTGCCCCGCCCAGACAGCCCCACCCCTGAGACCGCCCACTCTGACAGCAATAGCAGCCAGCTGCCTGAGGTGGGATCAATCAGGAGTCTCAATAAATTGTGGTGCACGGGTGCTATTTAGCCATTTGCTTTTTGCTATCTTGTGGAGTCAACTGGTGCTGTTTTCTCTCCTATCATTTTCCTTATTATCATTCAAAAATGTCAATGCCTAGCTTTAAATGCTGACTTTGCTGCTAAAGTGTTTCCGGAAAGTGTTACATTTTGAACACTGGGCACTATCTGATTCCTCTGCCAGAATACTGGCTCATGTTCTCTTTTCCTCACACTGGGTGTTGCTTTATGGGATGCTTGTCATGAGATAATGATTGACTGCTGTGAGGGTGGGGCTTGCTTGCCTGCTTGATATTTGATTGGGGGAGAGATTATCAAAGACAAACATACACCTCAGGCCTGCTGTGCTAGAACTACCTCAAATTTGGTCCCAGAAAGGTTGAAAAACACAGACGTTAACACGCTTTAGGCTCTGGCGAAGACCACTCACTTCTATCCATGGACCTCCAACCTCATTGTGAGTATTAGTGAAAACCCACCATACTATGAGATTTGAAAGGCCAAATACCCAAACATGAGGGTTGTTTTTTTTTTTTTCAGGTGGAACACAAATAATTTTGAAGAGAATTCATGCAGATTTTTTTCCCATAGAATGAAAGCAGTCACCTCATGCTTTCAATGTATGGAAAATACAGTGTGAAGATTCTTCAAAGTGTATTTTGTGTTTTAGTGTCATGCTTTTTGGGACGACATAAGGGTGAATTTTATTTTGGCAAACTATCCCTTTAAAGAGCATGCAGTAGTTATCAAGTAAAACAAAGGCACAGCCTGACTGAGAGAATATTAAAGACTGCTAACAGGCTTTAGCCAGCCATGTTACTAACACTGTAACTTAACTAACTGCTGATTTGATTTTTTTTTTTTTTTTTTTTTTTTTAATGTCGCAGTTCTATTCAAGAAAATGTTCCCACAGCTCAACCTTCATACACACAACCAATACTGTTCAGATGATTTTCAGTCAAAATAAAACTCTGCATGTCCCCTGGTCAAAATTCATAGCAGGAATACTCCTCCTGTTGATGTTAATGAATGAACAACGTTTGATCAATACCTACTCAGTCCAGCCAAGACCAGTTGAGTCCAGTCCAGTCATACCTCAATATCAGCTCAAGGACATCTCGCCTGTCATTCTCCAGCTCTTAGTGTAATGAGTCCAGATAAAACCATCGATAGTCTTACTCATCTGCTTGGCCACCACAGCCAAGAACGCCTAAAAGCTTTCTCTAATACCACATCTACTTTGGCTCCACGCCACCCTCTCTTCTTCTATTAATGCATTAGACTCGTAAATAGACAGGAGGAGGAGGAGAAGAAGAAAAAAAGAAACTCAAGTTCGTTCAATTAGATGTTGTTGTTTTTTTCTTGGTTGTTACCTTTAAGTATGTTAGAATAAAACATGAGTCTGAGATGGAACCGTTTGTTCCCAAAGATGTTTTACCATCATTTTCTGTTGTGTCCTGGAATTTAACTTAATTATAACATCTGTCATACATCTCAAAGATCTCTCGAGATGTACAGACATTGAGCTCATGTGACACGATCGGCTATTGCCTTGTTTTACATTACATTTTTTTAATTAAATGCTGTGATGTTTAACATGCATGTAAACCTACAAATAAGTGAGAATACATGAATATTGACTTAAGTAAGCATCTATGTGAGGCTCAGGGTAAGGATGTTTCTCCATGAGTCTGATTGATTTAATAGTCAGACGCTATTTAGCTCAGTGCATTTATTTGATTTATGAATGGAAATACAGTGGTCTATTTAATATAGATCCTCTGATGTCACAGGTTTATTCCTCAGCTGGTCACATTTGCATCGTAAGTCAATGGTGAAAGATTAGCCCGTACCATTATTGATTTTTCCTCTCATAATAGAAGCACCAAACGTGTATAGCAAGGCCATTTTGAGAGTGGCAGTGCTTAAGAGTCCCTTGGTGATGTTCACTCTAAGTGTAATGTTCACCACCTAGCCTTAAAGTGGGTAGTCCTTTTTATTTCAGTAAAAATAAATACAGTTTCTACAGCAACAGTTCTGGAGTGTCGTGCTTGGTGCACGTTACATAATTCAAAGATTCAGATTTTGTGTATTGTTATTACAGTGTAAAGCACTCTGAGGTATTATTGTCCCCCAACATACATGTTGCCCTCTTTGCACCAGTCCTGACTTCTCTATGCTGTCATGTTCACAATTGCAGGATGCCAGTGTAACTGCAGCAGATGAATTGAGCAGCAGTGTCAGTGAGGATACGGGGTTTGGCAGTGCTCCTCCTTTACCCTCAGACCCGCCCGAGCTCTGTGACTTACCTGACTCCCAGGACCCCACCGACGACCTGGACCCAGCGCCCCCTCCACCACCGGCTGTGGACAGTCCGCCTGGATCCCTCTTTGATGACGAGCCGGTGCTGCCAGCCCCCGTCATAGACTCCACCTTGGACTCCATGTGTGAGGAGGAGACTGTTCTGCCCCTTGTCCTGGACTCGGCCCCCGATTCAGTATGTGAGGAGGACGTGACACTGGCTCTGAAAGAGCTAGATGATCGGTGCGAGGAAGAAGAGGCTGATTTTTTCGGCATGTGCAGGTTGGTCTGTGATTTCTGTAGTAATCATTCATATAGTTGAAAGTTGAGTCAGTCATGGCTCTGTTCTAAAACCCTACAGTGCCTTGTTGTCTACTACCTACATAGACAGCTACCTTTAAGGCAGCTTCCTAACCAAAGTACATTTATTACTTGCATGCTTGGTTGCACAACTAGCTCTACTCACTTGAAGTGCATCATATGAAATTATCGGTTATGAAATGAATGAGTTCAGTTACAAAGGCCTCTAAGTATATCTGACATTTTTATTTGCAAATTGTTATTTCTTTCTGGCAGTAATATAGGTTTCTATGTAATGAGTGGGTTGAGGCTGGAATCTAGCATATTTGAAGTGAAAGTACTGAAACATATACAACGTGTGGAGAGCATTCACTCAGTATCATTTAGGGGTGTCCCCGACTAAAGATTTTCATAGTCGAATCGGAATTTTCGAATCTTGCCAATAGTCGACTGATAGTCGAATCATATGTTTGGGGGCGGG
>JAUCMS010000045.1:7631047-7651491 GCA_032357445.1 Enteromius radiatus
ACCCCGCGAATATTCGACTATGAGATCGGGAGTCGAATCAAGCTCCTCGAATCGAAGCATCGAATCGTCGACCATTCAAGGACACCCCTAGTATCATTATCTCATTTTTGACCAAGGCTTTTGCATCTGAACTCTTCAAATATAGCTGCGCTCAGGTAAAGGTTGCCCAGATGCTTTTTATTGCATATTATTTGTAACATCTTTGGTCAGGAGGGCACCTGAGATGCACTCTAGTAAGGCTATTCACAATATTTTAATAATGGCACATATGGCATGTTTTTTGGAAGAAAAAAAAACGTTCAAGACGTTTTTGAAAGAAGCCATTTATGTTCACAAGAGGCTACATTTGGTTGACTAAAACTACAAGAAGACAGTAATATTGTGAAATACCGATACGTCTTTGCTGTTACAATTTGTTTTAGAATGTAATTTATACCTGTGGTGGTGAAGATACATTTAAGTTTTTTTTTAAATTATTTTATTTAATGCATTCTTTCTGAATAAAAGTATTTTAAAAATGTATTAAAGTATTAATTAAAATATTCCTGGCCCTAAAGTGTTCACAGATAGTATAAATACCCAAAGTATATGTTATGTTTGGATATACTTCCAAAAGTTAATTTCACATGCTTCACATAAACATGATTTTTAAGATGACTGCAAGAGATGTCATAGCAGTTTGAGGTGTGAGGCAAACCTGTGTAAATTCATCTGTGCTTATGCTTTATATTTGAGTCAAAGACGAAAAAAGTGTTAAACCATAAAAACAAAGTGCAACTAAGTGCAATAGTGTTTTAAATTGTTGTTTTTGCAATTTTGTTTTTCTGAGCCAAAAATAAATGTCATAAATCTTCCCCAGATTTACTAGATTTACCCACTAAAATGTCATTCAGTGTAACAGTCTTGTCAGGCATATCTACAACAAAAATCACTAATTAGTTGTAATTGTACTTTAAAAAAAAAAAAAAATTAATTTAGGTTTTGCCCAGTTGTCAGTTAGATGTTTCTTTACTCATTTAAAACATAATAAAATATGTAAAAGTCAGAATAAGCATGTTGTTTGAATTTTTACAAAAACACTGATTGACAATCTAACATCCTTTTAACCAAATTCTGACATGTTATTCTCCAAAAACTTATTTAAAACCCTAAAAGTAGACACTTTACTTACATTTAATGTGTTTTCTATGGACATCTTGATGTCTTTGACCCATGTACATAATATAGGACTTTTCCAAACTTTATTATGAACTGTTATTTGTATTGTTTTTCTGTGATCATTACGGATTAGCATTAACACTGCAAATACATTGTTGTCATAAGCATTTCTGACTTTCTGATCACAAAATGTAAATGAAATATCACTGTTCATTTAGGATCTTTAGACTTTAGTTTTTTTTTTGCTTAGTACTGTACCATTTAATACCATTCAACATATGGCCCATCTTCTGCCGTGAATAAGGATAAGTTGTATTTGTGCTGTGAATGGTGATCTCATACTTGGCAACCCAATGCTCTTGAAGGTCAGCCATCTATACGCGAGCACACCAGAAAGTGTCCCCACAAATTCACTTGATTCATTCTTAAATGCGTGCACACATTTCCTCTGCAGTGCTATATATCATCCCCTAAGCCCTGATGTGTCCGGCTCTTCCATGATCGATTAATAAAAATAATAGGCAGCAATTCAGCAAAGGGCTCTAATTAGATTTGTGCACATGCGCTGTTTGATGAGGGCCTTTCTGTGCTCTTCCTGGCAACTTTCTCTAGCTGAGACGCATTGAACAGAAAGCGAGCCTGTAGCTGTGTGTGGGAACCGCTCGTGTGTGGCGCAGCAGTGAAGGGGGGAGGGAGTGAGAGGGAAAAACAGAGAACGTCACAAACGCAGCGGGAGAATTTAGGCTGACACGTGAGGTGAAAAGCTCGGAGAGGGAGCGACGAAGACAGTGAAGGGAAGGATAAAAGCTGTTAGTGAAGATGAAGATGAAGACAATGTCCTCCACAACCTTCAGCAGCACTGGTCTCAGATTCTTCTATTCCGTCTGCTTCATCAAGCTCTTCGGCCCTACAGGCCTGTAAGTGTGTGTATGTTGTTTTTCTGTGCCTCTGCAGTAGATTTGGACTGTAACAAAAACTGCAGCACCAGGACATCTGCAGTGAGAGAGAGAGAGAGAGAGAGAGGAGGGAGAGCTTGCTAGAAAGAACAGCATGTCTCTGTTTACGTTTTACCTTTGTGAGTGATGTAACGCTTTGTGTTGGTGCTCGTGTCTGAATCTTGCTCTTTTCATCTCTGTTTACAGTCAAGATGAGGGAGATGCAGACGGCTTTCCTGAACTCCAGGCCTCTCCACCTCCATCGCCCTTTCTTTCGGCTATTTTGGCAGCATTCCAACCTGTAGCCTATGACGATGAGGAGGATGCTTGGCGTTGCCATGTCAACCAGATGCTGTCCGACTCTGATGGGTCTAGTGCTGTTTACACCTTCCATGTGTTCGCACGACTCTTCCAGGTGAAATTGAGAGTGTACCTGCACATTACATGAATATTAATATACTGTTTCGTTCAGATACACTATAGTTAAAAAATCTGGTGTTGGTAAGATATTTTTTTTTTACGCTTTTAATTCAGCAAGGAAATTAACTAAAGGCTTTATAATGTTATAAATTCTGTTCCTTTAAGCTCTCCAATTATCAAAGAATCCTGCACAAAAATATTCATAATTGATGATTTTAAGAAATGTTTCTTGAGCAACAAATTGCATATTAGCATGATTTCTGAAGGATCATGTGACATTGACGACTGGAGAATGGCTGCTGAAAATTCAGTTTTTCCATCAAAAGAATAAATGACATTTTAAAATATTTAAATAGAAAATGTACTTTCTGTACTTTATCAAATAAGTGCAGCCTTGCAGAGCATAAGACTTCCTTCAAAGACATAAAAAAAAAATCTTACCAACACCAAACTTTTGAACAGAAACTTCTTACGTATGGGTTCTTACACTGACATTTTTGGCTGTACTACGGACTCAAAAATGCTTTTAACTGACATTAGCCAACATAATTTTCACCAGTGTAATGACATGCATCACAAGAAAATGCTGCTATGTTTGAAATATCAATAGACAAATCAACATTTTGGAATGGAATGTATTGTCAAACTCTACTGTTTTGCCATTCAATTAATTTAATCACTAGCATTTTATGTATACTAAATACACAGTAATATTTGCCTTTGCTTGGTATTTGATTTATACTGTAGCTTGGTGTTTTCTGCAGCACTGAGTCGATTGTCTCCTTTCTCTTTAGCACATTCAGAGGAAATTTGACTCGATTACCCATTCCTCTGTACGATTCCTTGGCGAGGGTCTCCAGCGAATGGGAAACCAGTTTCTGAGCTCTCTAGAGGTCATGACCTCCTGCTCCCAATGCCCTACAGTCTTACTGGATGCTGAAACCGTGAGTGTACACTTCCTCTGCACCTCACACCCTAAAAATTACAGTTAGTTGTCTGTCTGCATAGATTGTATCAATGTGATTGTATGCAATAATATAACATGTTGGTATATTTAGTAAACTGTTAAACTGTGTGTGTTTAAGCTGGTCTCCTGTGGGCTCTTGGAGACTCTGAAGTTCAGTGTGTTGGAGTTACAAGAGCATCTGGACACATACAACAGCAAGAGAGAAGCAGCCGAACAGGTGAGATATTAATTGTATAATAATGCTGTTTCCAAAATGTGAGTTTTGTTTCAAGTAGACATGAAAGGGCCATGAACAATCTGGTGAAGTTTCATCTTAAAACCCGTCTTTAAAGGCTGATGTTAAGGTTATTCAGTGGAGGAGAGACAGCAGAGGAGAATAAGCTGACAGTGCAGGATCATAAGATGCTCCTTGACGTCTCTTTGCAGTTATTGTTGACTACTAAATCATATAAGGATGTGAGTTGATTTAGCCTGCTTTAGCTTCCGTTAGCACCCATCTAGAATCTACAGCAGACAATTTGTCTCTGTGCCCGGTCACTAAGAATAGCCTCACGGAGACCCTAAATCATTTAGCTGGGTGGACAGGAATAGAGGGGGCAGATGGGATAGTGGATGACTAGAGGACAGTAATTGGATGAGACACAGGCACTGCGTCTAGAGCATTATGTGCCGACCCCCTCTGTGCTTAAACAGACCCTCTTTAATTTGCTAAGTAGCAGACTCTTATTAAATTTACCTCACGCACACTCCCATATGCACTATTGGACTCTTCCTCTATTTCTGTTTTGCACTCACACAAACGTCATCTGTCTTCACTCACATTCACAACGTCAAAAATTTCCACCTGTACTTCTCTGCATTTTGGTTAATAAGGTTTCTCATTTCTGCTTCCCCTTGCAGTGGTTGGATAACTGCAGGAAGACCTTCGGTGATAAAGACAGTAACCAGCGACCCAACACTCAAGCTCAGGTAGAAAAAAATAACCTCACTCTATGCTGTCTGTATGTGAACATTCATGCTCGAAGTAACTGTATTCGTTTCTTAGAGATAAAGAAGAGTGTGATTCAAGGGCAGCTTATTTGTCTTTTATTTATAACCAGGCCTACACAGAATCAATGCTCCTGAACTCACCACAGATTTCTGCACAATTTAAATGTGTTGTTCATTTCAAGCTTTTCGGAGAAAACCTACTAAATTGTGTGGATAAGAGATGTGCATCTCTTATCCACACAATGTGCTAGATTTTCTCTAAATATTAAGAAGTGCACTAGTACTAAAAACTAGGGATGTCCCGATCACGATCGGCCGATCTGTTCGCGTGTTTTGTCAGTAAAGCCGGTTCTGTAATCAGCGGTAAATGCTTTACTGACAAAACGCGCATTACAGATCGGCCGATCGTGATCGGGACATCCCTACTAAAAACATGATGCATGTCAGTATCTGTGCAGTTGGTCTTAAAGGGACAGCAGTCTAATGACCTGCTGCTATGTCATCATTATGAATGTTAGTCTGTCTCTGCACTTGACTGAGTCACATCTGAATCTTTAATAAGAGTAAGTTAATGTTGATATTTGGTTGGTACAGTGAAGATAATGCGGTGCTTTAGTTATACACTTTATTCAGTTTCTAAAATATTTCTTACTACGTTAAATAAACCTAGCCTACTGTAGCTGAATAAATTAAGTTTATAATTAAATATTTTCTTTCTTTATTTATATATATATATATATATATATATAATGGAATAAGATGCCCACTCATATTATTATTATTATTATTTTATTTATTTATTTTTTTAATTGATTGAAACTAACAATGTAGACATTTATAATTTTACAAATGATTTCAGTTTTTAAATAAATGCTGTTCTTTGAAACAATATGGGCACGCACTAAACCAACATATTACAGTGATTTCTGAAAAATCATTTGACACTGAAGACTGGAGTAAGCAGTGTTTGTTTGTCAGCTCATCACTTATGCTAGTGGCTAAATGGCCTTTACGCTCTCCATGTCTTACTCCTATATTCATCCTAGTCACTGCTGTCCCAGCAAGCAACATCTTTATCTTCTCTGTGATGTTAAGCGCTTTTGCTGTTTTATGATGCCACAGTTGATATTTTTTTCTTACTGCAATTGCATTTATCTCAACCTCTCTCACTCTCTTTCATTTCCCTTTTCTATCTATTTTCCTTATATTTAGCAGTGTTACAAATGTGTACATAAAATGGGGGGAAATGGTCATTTCTTCTTCTGCATTGCATTGCATGTGACTGCAATATTTTGTCATTGTTAATTATCAATAGACTGCAATATTTCTCTCTCTGTCTCTCTTAGGGTGGTCTTGGGGTATTATCAGCACACTAATTTTTTTTATCTTTCTCTTATTTCCTGTGTTTCCTCTTTTTTTTTGACCTGCTGTCCTTCTTTGCTTAGCAAATGGAAATGCTAGCAGTAAGTGGTTTATCATATTTTAGAGCCTGTCACAATCCTTTTCGATTCAGCCACACACACTGAACATTCAGATCTGTTCTTCTCTCATACAACCAATCAAAATCTGATCTCTTAACATCACTACAGACGTGTCTAATTCATCGATCATTCACACATCATCACTACATGCTTCATTAATGAACTTCGTTATTTAATGGCTTAAATGAGTTCTGCATACTTAACAGTGTTGACTTTGCCACCTAAATGCTAATTTGCTAATGGTTTATTAGTGTTTTTAATGCTTCTAGAAAGTTTGACACACATTATGCATTCAGTGTTTGATTGGAGTGTGTCCATGGACATCTGAGCGGAGGACGGAAGAGAAAAGTAGCTTCGATTCTTGGCATGCTGCCCCCTCTGCTCACTCCTGACATATTTTGGGTCACGCAATTTGGTTCTGACTTCTTCCAGAAACATCACTCTTTCAGGGTTTCGTTCTGATAAGGGTCAGGGTCATACATGGTTCACGTTTTACAAAATGATTGACCAGGGTGTAACCTTGCTAACCCTTCTCTCCGTCTCAAAGCCAGGATGTTCATCCGTCCGTCTATCCCTCCATTTGTTCATTCATCTTGCCGTCCGTTCATCTGATTATGCTGTTTTGCTGCTGACTGTGCAGATGATTAAAACTAAAAATGTTAAGATATGATGGTGTCATGTTCTTCCTTTCTCTTTCTGTTTATTTCTTTAGGAGCTGGAGTTGTGTCGACGGCTGTATAAGCTGCATTTCCAGCTCCTGCTGCTCTTTCAGGCCTACTGCAAACTCATCAGCAGAGTGGACACCATCAAGAGAGAGGCAGAGGTTTGTTCCTGCTTGTGTCCTTACTTAGTTCACCCAAAGATGAAAATTGTAATTTACTCACCTTCGTGTTGTTCCAAGTTGTTAATTTTCAAAATAAAGCAAGATATTTTAATGAAACCTGAAATTCATACAGGTTTGAAACTACTCGAGGGTGAGTAAATGATGACAGACTTTTCATTTTTGGGTGAACTATTCATTTAATTGTTTGACTTTGAAGGTTTCATTACATTTCTAACATGGTGTTGTCATTGTCTCAACTTTAACATGCAGTTTCAAGATATATAATGGATAGATAGATGTGAAAGGGTCTTATAAATAGTTTATGCATATGTATAAATTTGCTATAAGAAATACTGATCTAATTCATGCTGATCTGGCTTTTTTGAGTTCCACAGACATTTGCGCTTAATACGAAGCCCTGACAGCACACACACATACAGACAGTTGGTCAGTTTTCTCTCTGATTTCAGGGTAGTTTGTGCTAATGTGTGCCAGTATGGACCCACATAAAAGTCTGACTGCACATAATCATCTTATTGCATGCTCACTGAGAGAGACAGATATGCTTAACACAGACCAGAGCAAAGCCCGTTCAGCTTATTGCACTTTATAACTGCACAGTGCACACACACAGACCTCAGCAACCTCTGTTATGTAGAAATCGTGCAGCAGTACTCCTATTTAGCTTGGGACAACCATTTGGGCTAATACGCATTGCCTTAGGAATAGCATTTTTCAACATGTCAATACGTTTATGCTTTCTATGATACGACTATGGTGCGCTTTAATGATTTTGTCTACTGATTGATATTGTTCTTGCAGGTTGGTCATTTTTTGGGAGTTGTTTAGTGAGAATATTGATGAGAGTGTTGATTTAAAATATCATGATGCTTGTGTTTCTCAGGTGACTAACATGTCGGAGGAGCTGGCCATATTAGAGAGCTGTCTGAAGGAGGCGGAGTCAGTGGGTGATGGACAAGAGGGAGTGGGTGAATTTGAAGTGGACCAGTCAAGCACAGAGATGGCCATCCACTCACTCATTGAGAGCCTAAGGGCTCGGGACTTTAGCATAGCCATTGCTCAAGTTAAAGCCTTCAGGTGAGATAACTAAGCTGTTAAGTCACAGTGAAACCAAATTAAATAGCTTATGGGACCAAATATCTGGCCCTATATCACTTCTGATTGGCTGATTTCAGAATTGCTTGTCACTGGAAACATGTTTCACATCAAGTCTAGTTAGGATCCACAATGGAATTAAGCATCTTGTTGACCTCCTGTAGATCTCTTTTGCCTAAATCTGATATGTTCCTATTTCCTCCATTCCCTCAGGTGCCTGTGGCCTAATGACATATTTGGCAGCGAGAGGGATGATGCGGTGCAGACGCTGCTGCACATTTACTTCAGGCACCAGACTCTGGGTCAGACGGGCTGTTTGGCCGTGGTAGGCCCCAGCAGGGATCTTTCTCAGGCCAGCGCACGCCTCATGGAGCTCAACCTTCAGATCCGCGAAGCTCTCTGCCAGGCTCAGACACACCCGCACACCCACCAGACACGCATCCTGTCCCCGACCCCCACAGCCCACATCCAGACGCAAATCAACACGCAAAGCACAGTTCTCAGCACTGGACTGTGAGAGCTCCAGGAACTCCACTCTCTTCCTCCGGGGCGGCGAGTTTGGAGACTTTTCACGTAGACTTCACCTCAAAGGGCTAAAGAATGTGTGGATATTAGTTACTCGAAACTATTACGCACGTACCCTATTTTTCCTTTCCCCCTTTCTCCAGTAGTTTAACTTCAGAAAAAGTACGAAGAACAGGACTGGTCAAGAACCATTAGGAGGGACACTGGGCGATAATGATGCTAAATTTGAAGCTTTTTGGCGGAATGACCTATGACCTCTAGGCGGCGTCCTTTTTGAGTGATCCGCATCTATCTGCCCCACTATGCACTGGGGCAGAGATGGGATTTGGAGCATTATTGTAAGAATCATGACTATGGCGGTGGATCAGCAAGACTGTCGATCGCAAAAAGCATGCTTGAAAGAGAAGCCTGCAACAAATATTTTTTTGAGAAATGTATTTTTTAACAGTCTTAGGTTGTAAATGTTAGGATATTTAACATGTAATTGTAAGCTGGGGGGCTGTACCCTCTGTATAAAGAGAGGTTTATCTGTTTAACTTTATTGACCTGCATTGGGGAGAACTTTCAGCTTTCACTGGGCTGCTCTTACAAAACCCTTAATCTATAACCAAATAAGTAGCTGCCTGTAGGAAACCATAGACTCTTGTGTGCGTGTGAGGACGAGTGCGAGCGTGTGTGTGCGAGTGTGTTTGACATGGACTGATATTTGCACACTCGTTCTCTCATACATGCACGTTAACAAACCGAGATGCACAGGTGAAGTGCGAACTGGCTGCAACTCATGGAAATATCAATAACTTATTTTACTCTGTATATATTTTAGAAAATGTATAGTGTAAAAGCAGTATTTTTCCTTGTACATTTGTGTAATGCACTGTTCAATCAGAGAGAGCTCAGTAGAGGGTAACGACTAATGCAAAAAAAATAAAATAAATAAATAATAGCGAGTTGAATAGCTATTGGGATTTAAGAAAGTCACGGGCTGCCCTCTCCTTTATGGTAATGCGCCACCTTAATCTTCAATATTTACCGACGAACCAGCTCAGCTTCTCGGCTGAGTTTTGCCATATGCATTCCTTGATACCCACTGTGATCTCCATGTTGGCTCGAAGCCCCCCACTGAAGCCCCGGCTGAGGGGAAACTGGGGCTAGTGTTTTGTCCATGTTGGCTCTGTCTTAACCCTAGACTCAGGGCTGCACTGAGGGTTTGTGGGCTCTGCGATGTAAGGCACTGTGCTTCGCTTGCCGAACTCCAAGAGACAAAGCAGTGTCCTGAAAGCAAGCGTTTGCTGCAAACAAACGGGGAGGGGGACGTTTAATCTGTCGTGGCACATTGACGAATAAAACATTCACTGTATTCATTCCTCTGGGAGATCTCTTCTGTTGCTTGTTTGGTACATTTTGAATGCTGTTCTTAATTATTTAATGGATATATTATTTACCTGGAAAAATATAGTTTTTATCTAGAGGTGCATTATCCTTTTTTTCCCCCATTTTCTTTCTCCCCCTTTCACATTTCTTTCTGGTTTGTCTTTGTCATCGGATTTATCTGCTTTTCCCTGTACTGTTAAATAAAAACCTGATAAGCAATACTGGCTTTGTCTTTTCATTTCCTGATGGTCTCAATTGTAGACAACCAGTTACGAACCCTATGAGCAGCACAAGTTGATTCAATACGTTCAGTATTTTCTAGTTTAGTCTGAGCTGGAAGTTCATTTTATTTCAGTAAAGTGGCATTTCCAGCTAAAACTGAAAGTTGAATAGATGAGGTTAAGGGGTCATTATCAAAGGAATGCCATTCCAGAGAAGCAAATTATTAGGTTTAGATTAAACATTATCAAGACGATTAATAGTTGACCTCAAGATCATCAGTACACTAATATATTGTATACTTTATTTCATGCCGTTCAAATCAAAGTAAAAACCATGTACATAAACCAAACCACCTGAATCTTAAATCACTGACTAGTTAAGTCACAATTTGACCAAATGTATACATATCTTAGATGTGCTATATAACAAATGCATGATTTTCAGGGGCCCTTAGAAAGAAAAAAAAAAAGCAATTAAAACGGGGGGTGGGGGGCTGTCCAATCCTTCTCTTCAACCCCTATAAACACCTGAACCAAATATTCAAGGTTTTACTAGGCACACTGCACTAGAAGTTTCCATACAGGTGTGCTGAAGCAAGTTGGAGCTAGACTCCAGGACAGAGTTTGGACACCCAGGATCAAAACAATCAAATTCCAGTCTGCTGCATTTGTAGTTCAAGTACAAATACTGTACAAATTAAGTCAGCCACACACACGTCACCCTGCTGCAGAGTAGTGCACAGAGAACACTCCAGATGTGCTAGTAATTGCCTTTTTTATTCTCATTTTTCAGAACTGGCACCTACAGTTACTGCAAGTACAAATTAAAGCAAAACAAAAACAAATGAGACTGTAGTGACTGATGGATCTCCACGGCAGTCTCCGAGCAGTGAGGGTACAGAGACTGAAGTGGACAATCCAGCTGGGCAACAACCAAGCCTGACCGCAGCGGACCGAGGTGCTAGATGATGTATTTAAAGCTGAACGTGCTGTCGCAGGAGAGACGCTTGCCTTTGCAGCGGCCGCACAGATCCTGTCGGTGAGGTCTTTTAGGGTCCACATGACGCGACGTTACAGAACATGTACAGCGAGTCTTCTTACAAGTCTGAAAGTTAAAATGTTCCTAATTTTAGTTAATGCAAAAGGACATGGAAAAAAAATGGATCTGCAAGTGATCGACTTAAAGAGCTTATGGACGCTACTAATGTCCTTCAATAAAGAGGACAGTAGGCAAATTAAAGTAGCATCAGTTCAAATATCCTGGGATCTTATTTTTTGGCAGATGTCCCATAGACAGCCTCAGGACCTGTGGATGCAAACTTCTATAGGTTTACCTGACAGGTTATGTCCTCAACCCGGTATGGATTGAACGATTTCTGACATGTTCTGCAAAACTGCTTGAAATAGACCTTTAAGAGAGTAAATGTTTGAATCAGAAATGGTTAGATGTGCCAAAACTGCAGGAGATGTCCATTTTACAAAGTAGGCAAATACATGGTTTAGGCTTCATAACCCAGCTATTACCTTGTTTGTGCCTTGGACACACCACACATAAGCACTTTCCCAGCGTAGGTTGCAGTCTTTGCAGTGATAGTACCCATACTTCTGCTCCAAAAACTTTTAAAGTGGTTTTAAAACAAGTTAATACACCGAATAATTTTCGGATTCTAACATTAATGACAACCTGATTACTCTCACCTGGAACCTCACGCGAGCCTTGGATTTGGCTTCGGCTTCTTGTTCGGTTTTATTTTGCTCGTTTCTGTTCTCCTCATTCGTTTCCGTCTGTTTGTTTTCATTTTTCTCAGGACTAAGCGGTTCCTTTACGCTCTCCGCGCCCTCTTTGCGCTCGACTTTCTCAGCACTCTCCACCGTCCCAGGGGCCTCGGGCTCCGTGTCCTTATCCTCTTCCTCCTCCCTGAAGAGGGACACTAGTCTCCTGGACTCGACTGGAGAGTAAACGGCTTGAGTGCGCGGGAAGCGGACACCGCCGCTGACGGGGCTCCCCGGGGTCTGGGCTTCCTGTCGCCGCCGGCGCAGGGCATCACGCTTCCGTGCCAGAAGCGTCCGCGGGCCCAGGGAGCACTGGATGGACGCGTCGGTCTTCGGGTTGACCTGGATCCCCACGTCTTTGGTGTTCGCTTTTCTCAGACGCGGGGTGAGGTTAGGATTAATCTGAGACAAGATGGACTTCAGCTGCGCCCTGTGGTAATTATCGTAGTAGGTCTCTCCTTCACCGTAGTTGGCGAAGTAAGCTTTCTGTCTCCAGCCCTTGAACTTCGGGTATTTGTAAGAATAAGGGTTGTAAGAGGAGTAAAGATAGTTATCGACTGTCTCGTTACCATATGTAGCCATTTTTCGCTTAGCCGGTTGGGAAAATGCACCGTAGGTGTTTAAGTAGACGCACGGGGCACAAATTGAAGTCAGGTGCCTAATTAACGCCAATTAAAAGGATTCACACAGTCAGTAAAAACACAAAAGTGTTTTCAGCGAGTTTTCAAAAGGTGGAAATGTGGTTTAAACATAGCTGGTTTCTATGCCAACAGCCAAATACCAGTTTAACCAGCTGGTTACTGATCTAGGTCTAGCCTTAGTTTTGACCAGATGGATAATACTGTTAAATCATGGACATCTTTTTATAGAATAAAATAGTTAATAGAGATATCGTAGAAACCAAAAATATAATATCACATGCTTGCCATGAACGTTTATTCATCTTGCAGATGTTTTCACATATTTCAATTACAGAGATGAATTGCATATTCGAATATTTTCAGATGGAAACTATAGCGCATGATCAATTCTTGTCTAGATTACATAAAGCCTCTTTTTATTGCCATAAGCTTTTATCCTGTTTTTTTCACAATCACATTTATTATGATCTGACACTGAAATCTTGTTATAGCCTTTGGTATTGTGGTAATCCTGTAAAATCCCACAATTTTTGAAGCAATCAACTCAGAATACATATACACATTTTATCTGTTTTCGTATCAGAAGCAGACTGACAGTGGGTGATATGCAATATAAACATAGGATATGAATCAGTCCTCTTGGTCCACATAATCAAATAAGCCAATGTAATCCATTTACTGAGGTAATAGCATTGATTCATTTACAAACAGCAGCATAAATCTATATTAATGGTGTACAATTTGCATACTTCTGTAAGACTCTGAAAGTGGCTTTCACTATTATTTAAATTAATTAAGGAATGTATGATCAAATTAACTCAGTAATAACAAAAAATATAAATATATATTTTATATACAGACATAAATAATCTCTTTCTCTCTCTCTCTCTTTATATAATCTTATTTATCTTATATAGGCCTATTTATATATTTTACACTGATGGTTTAAATAATTATGCCAATTTTAGGAAAATTCCCATCAATGGTAATATTTTCGTGTGTCATTATATTAGATTCCATTTTCACAGTCATTTTTGGCACATATTAGTTATAATGAGTGATTAGTAAGAAATTCAGCAATGAGTGATGTCATGAATAAATCCTAATGTAAATACTTAGGTCCAGTGTCTAAGTTGTTTTTGTTCCCTCATACAGGTGTGGGGTTTCCAGCACCATCCTGTGACTCCAGCACGATGACGTTGGGGTCGCTCACTGTTACTGCACCATACGTAGAATCAAGCGGCACATCTTCTTCCTTCATTCTCTTGTAGGATATGTTTGTATCATCCTCGTCATCCTCCATGAGGTCCTGTTTATGTAATACCTCTTTCCTGTACATGCGGTAAGCCAGAATGAAGATGCCAGCCTCTGCTGCCTGGAAGAGCGCGTACAGCAGAGGAAACATATACATGCCTCCCATCAGCTGCGGAGGGAATGCCAGCTTCAGGATGGCCGTACAGAGCTGCACGTTCTGACAGCCTGTCTCTAAAGACACAGTCCTCCGACTGTTGGGGGGGAGATCGAAAAGCGTCGCCAGGCCATATCCTGCCGCGTAGCCAGCCATGGGCATGAGTACAGCCACCAGGTAGACTGAGGCAGGGATCGTGGCCAGCAGCTCCGGACCCAGCATAGTTCCAGTCATGATGAAGAGCATCAGCAGAGTGACCAGGAGAGACCACAGAGACACCTGGAGGCAGCAGAAACACAGGTAAGTCTTCTACACAGCCATTAAACTGTCATACAGCAGAATGTATTTAGGCTATACTTCTGTTTAGTTCATGTTTAGATATTTAGGACAGATTCTGCAAAATTTTTCTCATATATTTCCAATATATACTCACAATATTATATCACATGGCTTTAACAGACTTACAATATTTCACAATATTTGTATTTTATGTTATGGTTCTGTTTTTTCCAAGTATTGTCTTTTTATTTTATGTTATGGGTCTAATGTACAAAGTCTCACAAATTCTGTTATTTTCTGTGTCTATGGGCATATTCTCAGATTATTTGAGATTTATTTTATGATTCGAATGAATATACTGTTATTTTTTAATTAACATATTTTCAGAATGTTTTTTTGTTTTGTTTTTTATTTTATTTTACTGGTCTAATCAATGGATATATTCTTACCATATTTGTATTTTATATACCAGGTTTTCTGAAAGTATTTTTATTTTATATATATTTTTTTTATCATTTATATTTTTATTTTAATGGGTTTATTAGACATTCTGACAATAATATGTTTTACAGGTGAAAATATTTTAACATTATTATTTTTAATATTAATATTATTTTAACGTTTTTCAACTTCTCTCAATATTTGTACCTTATATTCTGGATCTAATTCAATATTTTCAAAATATTTATTTCATTTTATAGGTCTAAGGAAAATAATCTTACAATATATATATATTGTCAGTCTAATGGACATATACTCACAGTAATATTATGTAATTTTATTTGTCTAATGGATGCATTCTTTCTAATTTTGTAATTCTTTTGAATATATTAAACATCAAAACAAACTACATGATGCAGTACTTTGCAGACCTCACTTAATAAAGCAACTGGTAACAACTGATGTGACATTTCACTGAGCTTGACCTGGGGAATGAATCCTGAAAGGAGTGAATGGCACAGAGAGGGACATGATGATACTACTAGAGGAGAAAAATGCAAGCCATGAGTGACAAATCAGCCCACTTTTATGCACTCCACTTAATGTGCTGCACCCCCAACCTCCTCGATTCCTTTATCACACTCTCTGTCAGCCCTCCCCTCCCCTCTCGCATCTCTCTATCTCATGGACGCCACTGTGCCTTTACCAAGCTGTTCTTAGATAAGCTCAACTGAAAGGAGGAACCCATGCGCGCATGTGACGCCACCTCCCCCCGGGCACTTCAGTCTCCTTTTAATGGCCAGAGATGGTGGACATGAAGGCGACTTAGCCATCACAACCAGTGATATAAGAAATAAAAGCAGACATCTAAATTATTTTATTTTGTGATGAAGGTCCACTAGTGACTCCTCCAAATCTTATCAGCTTTATCTGATATTTCAGGTTCCTTTTCCTAATAGTAAATGTGCTCAGCTTTGGCACTGCTCTGACTTTAGACAACTGATCAGGTATTTGCATTAAGTCACCTTGATGATGATTTCAGCCACACGAGTATAGCGGTATCTAAGCCAGACCCCGAACCCGATGGGAATGAGGGTGCTGCAGAGGGTGAGAATGATCGCGCCGAAGGGCAGAAGGTTCACCACGGGTGTGTTGATCCATGCCCGACTGTACATCCACAGACACAGCGGCATGAGCACGAGCGCCAGAAGAGTGGACGAGATGGTCATAATGATGCTGGAAAACACAAAATTGTATTACCAAAGACAGCCAAAAAAGCAACATGTTCTTCTGACCTTTATTTTATTTCTATGCTTTATACAGTTAGTATAATACATAATGATGAAAAAAAATGGAAACACAATACATGCAAAGAAATAAAACATATTTATTTTCTGATATATTAAATTATATTTTTATATTTGTTTATTATATTGATTACAATTTTATTTGTTTATGTTATATATAAATTATATATTTTTAATTAATATGCATTATATTTGTATATTAATAATGTAAATAAAAAAATAGTAAATTAGTATTTTTTTATATTTACAGAACTATATAATGAACACATCATAAATATATTAAATATTATTCATCAAATTATATATATATACACACACACACACACACAACTATTCGGATGTAGACATCGTCTGACTACCTGAGGTTCATCTCCCCGTTGACCAGTAGTGACATGATGTTGGAGAGGTTTCCTCCAGGGCAGCAGCCGCACAGCAGCACAGCCATAGCGGCCACATCGTTGAGGGAGAAGGCCAGAGCCAAGAGGAAGGCGATGAGGGGCATGATGACAAACTGGCACACCACCGCCAGCAGGACTCCTATGGGCTTGCGGATGTGCTCGCCCAGCTGATTGAGCTCCACCGTGCAGCCCAACCCCAGCATGGTGAAGCACAGGACAAAGCCAACAAACACGTTAATCCCGTGACTCAAGGGTGAATCCCAGAAAGCCATAATCAGGTGAGAAGGCTCTTCAGAGGGTGAGAACGGACCCGCCAGAAGCCCCGCTGGAGCAGCATAAGTCCTGAAGCTGCTGAGCACGAGAGAAAGCGGCTCTTCTGTGGCGCGTAACCCTGCCATGGAAGGACTCTCCGAGGAACTGACGAGATCCTCTGTGAAGTTCTGGAGCTGCGTGAGCCCGGTGCTCTGCGCGCTGCTGGAGGTCTCCATCACGTCTCCAGGGGGCTGGAGCTCTCCTAAGGATCCTTCGGTCTCCGCTGGTGTACCCTCCCTTAACTGTCCCCTAGCGGCGCAGAATCATCGTATGACTGTCAGCAGTGACTGAGGGACACTGGGCTGTCCAACGCGTAGCGCGCGGTCCACCGGGAGGGGTTTGGCGCGGAGCGCGCGTCACCAGGCGCCATCCGAACCAATTAACTCTGAAGCTGGTCGTTTGGACGCATTTATGGAAAAAAGTTGGATTGTCCGCGTGATTTAAATCGTGTTTTGTTTGGCTATTAACAACATAAAACTTTTATTCAACAACAGCATTTTAGGTGAAAAAAAAACATAAATGGAAGTTGCATTTCAGGGTCCTCTTGGCAACTGACAATACAATTAAAATGTTGAAAATATCTCGCATAAAGATTCATGTCAGTTGTACCAAATATTAGTTTGTTTTCCAGTTTTTAAATTATTTAGATACATGACGTAGCCTAATAAAGGTTAGAATTGGCCTAGTTTATGTAGCCTATTGTAACTCATATTTTCCCGTCAATCAATCAATAAAATGAATTCTAAAAATCAAAAACATTTTACTTGAATGGAGATGGTGACAATACAATTGTTAAAAAAAAGAAAGAAAATAAGGTTAAAAATAGTCTTTCTGCCTTTAGCTTCAAAATTTCTCTGTGTACCTAGCTTCTCCAAAACTGTTTTAACGAATTGTTATTAGCTTGAATGTTGTTTACCATCATTATTAAATACCATTTTAATTAGATAGAAGGAAAATCTCTCCAAGTACCAAGTACTAATAATATTTTATGTCAACTTTTCAACATGTTTGCCGTCTGGTGGCTATTTAAGATTGAATTAAATTATATTCTGGTTCTGAAATATCTATTTCAAATGCTTTTCAAGAAAGAAAGTTAATCCCTACGTATATGTCGTGTCTCTGGCCATTCAGAAGACCAAACACATCACATAGGCTATGTATCATGGTTTGTCATAGAAACTTTAACATTTCTGTTAAACGCTTGTGCAACTTCTTGTTTACTTTGCAACTCTGATGCTGTAGCCAGTTATTAATCATTTACATGTATTGATCTAATAATGGATGTTATGAAGCATTCAGTATAAACATTTCACAATTTTACACGCAGATTTTACATTTTAAACCCCAATACTTAGGCGTATTTTTTTCACTTTGGCTATTACAACAGCCTGTGGGACATCCTGTACTTCAGCTATTTGAAATAATTGTTTTTGGACAAGTCGTGTGTACTTTCACCCTCAGTCATGGGCAGTTCTTAATATTTACATAAGTGACGGGTTTTCTCTTGACTGTCCTATTTTCCTGTAAGCAGTGCTGGAGTCACACACTAGACATCTAAACACTCAAACTAGTAGGTAAGATATTTATGTTTTACTATTTTAGACAATAATCTCCAGTAAATTAACTAACGTTATATTTCCACGTAATACTTTTTTTTCCCCACCGATTTATTCTTATATGAAGTAGTAGCCTAGTCATAGGCTTAATCAAATTATTTTTGTTACGAGTACAAAATAAAAGCAAGTAAACTCTACAAATACATGATCAGTTTCTGTGATGATCAGGTTTTTTAGTGCTGAAGATGAATTCCTGGCTTGTGCACGCGCTCGCGGTGATAGTTGTCTTCTGTTGCCGTGACGCCCTCTCGTGCCCGAAGCGATGCACGTGCCACTTCAGCGCCAAAACAACCGAGGTGGTCTGTCCTGACGCTGGCCTCTCGCAGTTCCCTGGAGACGGTCTTCCAGACAACACCACCTCTTTAACCATCCAGTTCACCAACCTGACCGTGCTGACCTCTCAACACTTGACAGCCATCCCACTGCTGGAAGAGTTACACCTGCCCGGCAACAAACTCAGCAGTTTACCAGCAGATCTTCTGAAGGGCCTTCATTACCTGCACACCATTGACCTCACAGGTTGGTGTGTACATGTCAAAATGTTACTATTTTTGTGTCTTTATTCGCCCGTGTGTGAGGAAGAGAAATTCCTTTAGCCTGTTTTGTGTTTATCTTTAATATTATCAAAAAAAGTCTCAGCATTCACGTATTGCCAACGAATACCGTTTTGACGCTGTCATGTGGCGTGAAATATTTGTTCAGTTCCAACTAAAATAAAAAATGTCATTTTGTTTACGATACAAAACGTACATGAATGCACATAATATCAAAAAGCAGCTTATGAACAACATTTCACGTGACGTAAATTTGCACAAAAAATAATTCAGTGTCCATTAGAGCTCTCTTTAGTTCGAAATGTCGTAAAAAGTAGTAAATATATTGTGAAAATGTTACCCAAATTCATTTCAACGGTCTCAATTGAACGTAACAAATATCCAAATTATGCCCAAATATTTGAAAATCGTTTGGAATCTTTAGAGGCCATTGTTTCAAAAACTATTTTCTATTAAAGCCAAAACTACACTAAAATGATGCAGCAAGTTAAGTATATTTGTATTGTTTTCTAACTCTTGTCCAAACTGTGCTCAGAAAATGAACTGCGGGAGCTACCTGCGTATGTTTTCCATCACGCTCCACTTCTCAACCTGGTGTTGAAGGACAATCGCATCTCCAGCATCCACCCAGACTGGTTGCCCAACAACAGCAATATCACTTGGTTGGATTTGTCCGGAAACCATCTGATGAAATACCCAATGCCCCAACTCCAAAGCCTGAGTCAGCTAAAGGTTCTGCACCTCTCGCAGAACAAACTAGAAGAGCTTCCAGTTGGGTGCTTTGATGCTCACCCTGCTCTAGAGAGACTTCATTTAGACCAGAACAAAATCCAGTCCCTGGATGCAAAAGCCTTTAGCCTCTCTGGTAACCTGACTCACGTCTTCCTGCAGAAAAATAGATTGGAGAGTGTCCCGCCAGCTATTTTCCAGGGGCTGAAGCGCTTGGAGTACGTCGAACTCAGTCACAACAAGCTGCAGTATTTGTCCCCTGGCACATTAGACATTAATACCAGCTGGGTGGAGTTGACCTTTAACCCTTGGCATTGCGATGCTAAAATAGAGTACCTGTGGAGAAAACTGACCATGGAGGCCCTGCAATCAGAGCCAAAATGTACTGCACCAGAAATTCTGAAAGACCGTGTCATCGCAACGCTCACCCGCAAAGAAATGGGCCTGTCGGAGTAAAAGAAACAACATGATCTACAAGAGAAGTAGATGAAAGTAAATAAAAAGGTTTTTTTTTAAAAGCAGCAAGACGGAACTTTTAACACAACATTATAATGGATCTTTAAAATGGATTATGTGAATGTTTGCAATCTGCATTGCAAATAAAGATTTATTAAATGTTCTCTTTTTCTACATTCATTAAAAATTGTATTTAAAACCACATTTTAAAATCTGGAGATAAACATACATTATCACTTGTATATAATAAAATAGAAAATTAAACTATAATGAAACTATAGATAACTTTATGGTGATGATTAATATTTGATAGGATGGTACACCCTAAAATCAGTTCATTGCTTTTTTTTAACAATGTTTATGATCAACAATCAAATCAAATGCTGTAAGATATCTTCTGACACTTTAGTTATGGCGCGTCAATAAATTATGGACAAATGAGCGATAAACCATACAGCTTTTTTAAACTTTTATTTGAAATGATTCAACGCAGAGGGAAACCGAGCATCATGTTTGTGGAGAT